>JAANSN010001464.1:0-33227 GCA_036850665.1 Dicranocentrus wangi
CAGTCGAATAATATTTAAACACGTAAATTATGCGCTACTGCTGCTCCCAGTTTTGGTTGTAACTTCCGATACATCGTGTCTCGCTCGGGTGCCTCTGCTCTCCTGGAAAAGTTATGTTTTGCAGAGAGAGAGTCAGAGAGGGCTAACAACCATGAAATCCTTGAATGAACACGGAAGAGGTATGAATGAGAAAAAACTATTTTTATGATATCATTTCCCTCATCAGTTAAGCTATATTACAGGATTTCATGTTTTCCTACGCGCTGTACGCAGATTGATGGCGTACGTCTGACGCGGCGCTTTTTTGTGATATGGTGATAGGGGCTCATGTAAAAGTAATATGGATTGGAATGCCAAACTATTCCGACATTTTCGGCTAAAGTGCAACTCCAATAAAGTTTAATGCTTGTTTAAGGTCTTGACATGTGGAGCAGACAAAATGACTCTTGTCATTGTGCCATATTCTCCCAAGTTTTTTTTGTGGAGTTTTTAACACTCTTTTAAATGGAAAGAGCTTGTTTTACTCCTTTTTTGTATTAATTAGAGGGAGATGAGCCTCCAGTTTGAGATAAACATGTCGATAAGACAAGATTGAACTTGACAGAATGTATCTAGAAAAGGAGCTCATTTGCATACATGCATGGCACCGAAGCTTACGCACACACGTCCCATTCCATGCTCTGATGCTTCATCCTGATAATCTCACTTTGGTCATGTCTTTGTCTTGGGGAGATGAGAGGAGTGGTGGTGGTGGTGGTGGTGTGAAAACTAAAAGCTGCTGTTGGTGATCATGATCATCATCATTTGAATATCAACGACAGACATGTTTCTGTAGAATTTGAGAGAACCTGAAACCGACAACTGATGCCAGACAAAATACAGCAACAATATAAGGCTCTGGCATGCATAATGGAGGGGAAACTGGAGGAAAATCTAAAACAACATAGGAAACTCAAGGGGTGGCTAGTATCATATGGCACCCACTATCACACACCTTATCTGTCTCCAACTAATTGCAACCTTGTTTTTGGAAAGGATACCTCGGTTGCTTTCGACTTCGTGAAATATCCGAATTTTGAGAGAGTCGTATATAGATAGACCCAGTGACGCCACCGCCTGCGTAGCGTGTTTACACAAGGAGCTCATCCAACTCGAATAATTTGGCGTATAATGGTAATAATAATAATGGCAAACAGGAGTAATAGGTAGTCAGTAAGAGTCTCGTACAGAACTAAATTAACCACCAAATTGCTCAACAGTTACTACCACGTATATATTTAATGGGCATGGCGATGCTCCAAAATTATCCTTTTCGATGAGTCGGAATGAACAAACATTTTTGGAAAACCTTGTGTTCTCCCTAGTCAAGTGGAATGCATGTCTTTGTTCTGTGGCAAGCAACAGTAGAGGACTTTGCTTACTTCACCAAAATGAGGAAGGCAGTTGGCTATGGGTTTTGTGCGGAGCACATACTTTTGCGGTATGGCCTCTGCTATCCACTATTTATATTACCATTGCTAATCCTAAACTTCTCTCGTGCCCTTCTTCCCACTCTGGATTTTCCTGATGATGTTACGCAAGTTTGTTGTGAAGTTGCATGCATCGTCACTTGTGCATCAGATAAATAAGTAGAAACTCACTCACTCAGAGAGGGAGGAAAGCGGAAAGTTGCTTAATACGAGACAATAAATATATTATGCATTCAGTGCCTCTACCATACCATTACGATTCTCTGTTGACTCCACAATCCTCATGTTTCCTTTTTCTATCATCAAAACAGCATTGGCTCAATCTGCTTCAAGACAGAAAAGAAAAATCATTGCTTCATCGCATCGCTTCCAATTTTGTGTGTTGTTTGGAACAGTTGCTTGCTGTTGGTAGTTGGAATACGGATTGGCTTGTTTTCTTCAGATTTCCATAAAGGAAATTATACCCCTATTATGATAATGCTGGTACGCAATCCAAAGGAGATGCTCACAGATTTTAACTTGTTTCCTCACATGAGAACTCAAAACTTATATCCCAGCACGCATACCTTTAATACAAGTGGTAGACTAGACAGACACACGACAAAATTCCAGTAGTTTTGTCTCGCGCCCCATGTGTGTAAACAAGATGGAGCAATTTTGTTTATGCTGAAAACAGATTTTCGTTTCCGCTCCACATCTCAATACTCCCATTTGACTTCATATTTATGTTGTACATATACGTAAGAGTGTGCATAATGCGTGTAAAAGTGCGTTGGTGGGTGCACCAATGAAGAAGTGCATTTCCCTGACTAGACAAACTCACGCAAACATAAAAAGTGAAGGGGCTCCATGTTTTTCCTCTTATTTTTCATGAGCAAAACTCTTCTCGAGTAATTTCCTGAGAAAGTTTATGGCCACTTTTTGGAAGATAAAGTAATGACTTCCGCCTACGAGTTCAAAGGTCTTGTAGTGAATGGGGCGTTTATTACTCTTTTAAGACTGGATATAAAACACAATATACCTATGCATCCGAAATATAAACTTGCACCGTACTGCAATCCAGAAACACCTATTTTAAGTCTGTGGAAACGAAGTCCTGACAAAAAGTATTACTACTTTAAACTAACACAAATGAGCATAACACGAGTATTATTTTCAAAAATGCAACTTGCAACTCTGACAGCAGGTTCAATTAGCATAAAAAATATTATCTTAAAAACACACCAAAATGGGACCGACGTGCCTACAAACAAACCATTTTTAAAAAATCCAAAGAAATATATAAATCACGTCCAATCAGCTCACAACTTGTTCCCATCCAATTGCGTAAGAAAAGATGAAGCTAATCCTCCAAATATGGAAGTGATGAAATGCAATAAGAGAGTTACGGCGACTAGCCTCTCGAAAGTGATCCTTTCCAAATCTGGAAGAAATGAATAGGATATTTTTTTTCCTCCGTCGGGGCCGCAAGGTAAAGTTTACACTCGAGTGCATAAATCTTCCCGTATTTGCTTCAAACAGAGGATTACTTCAACTCCAATTATTTACTGGTTTAACGATACAAGCCACCGTTTCCGTTCTCCTCTTATAGACGAGATTAACCTTGCTCTTAACTGACCTTTCAGTCAACTCACTTGTCTTCTCCGTGGACGTGCCTTACTGGAGCAAGAAGCAGGGTTCATGCATGCATAATGAAGGCATGTCAAAAACAAACTCCTTGAAACAGGGTCATGCTAAGTGAGTCTTTAGGCTATATGCGATCCCAACATTACAAGAAAAAATGTTCGCTCCAGATAAAGGAACTGTATGGTGGTGGTTGCCTCACTGTGTAAGTCGGACCACAGTTTGATTGCGTAAACGGGCCAAAAAGGACGCATGTACTCTCACTTTAAATGCTTTACACAGCAACCCTTTCCTTTTGGACGTGTACGCATGTATCACTGCCAAGAATAAAATAAAAGGGTTAGTAAAGCCACTGAAACAAGTAGATCTAGTCCGTTGCGTTGCATCAGTCTCGTTTTTTTTTCAATGAAAATGTGATTCTCGAATATAGCAAAAGAGAATAAAGTTGGATGCATCCAGAATTCATGGAAGCTAGAAGAGTTTTTCTTTTTCCTCGTTTGTTAGACTTACACTAGTTAACAAGGCTTTTTGATGTAGCCTTTGTGATACAAGATACAGTCTATGCTTGCCCAAATTTTCCCTTCTCCAACTTTTCCCCGGTTTTTATAACTTTTTATTTTCGTAAGTCAAACGCAAGCTATAAATTTTGCTCCATTATAAATACTTAGGACACGTAGTGCGTACTTATATATATATACATGCATTTTTTGAGTCGCTTCATACTCCTTCATATGCATTCGCTCGAAGAGTCCGGCACAGAAAAAAAAGGAAACTCTGATTTACAGTTTCGTCTCTGTTGTGTCCTCATACGGGAAAACGGACTGGATATACGAAAGGGAATGGAAACAAGTGAATTACACTTTGACGGATAGACTTGAACCTGAGACGACCTTCATTTCGTGAATGTTTTTCTTTTTTCCCCTGAAACTCAATTCAATATAAGTGAGTGACTTCCATACTTGCTTTCCACTTACTCCATAAAACCCCATCTTCCCTAGTTTTCTTTGTGCCACGTCAAAACTTCACTTTATTCGAGAACCGGGAGCGGATGTAACTGACACGAAACCACCTTACAAATACATGCTACATTGTAAAAATCTATCATAATAATACCTGGGTGCACATTGAAATCAAAGTGTATCTTGAAGGGGATACGTAGTCTGCTGGATCTCCGTTTGAAGAATAGGTAGGCATACCTTTTTTCAGTACACTGTTTCAGCTTACGTGTCTTTCCTACAAAAAAAGGTTAGTTTTCGGGTTCACTCGCACTTTTCCCCTTTCTTGACATTTTTTTTCGCCGGCTAGATATTCTCTTGTAGGGCTTGTCAAATACTTACTCATTTTTACATAGATGCTGTCAGTAAAGCAAGCAAAAACTTCCTGGGAATGTAACACATGCACTAGAAATTTTTCTTCTTCTATTTTTCACCCTCTTCATCTCCCCAATTTTTCCCTCTTCCTTTTTTCTCTTTTTTCTCTCTCTCTCTCGTTTTTCTAAACTAAGCACTATAAGGTAATGCTCGTAAGCTTCTTTGTGATTTTTTCCTGTCTTGGGCGTTTCCACAAAAAAATTCAAACAATTTTCCCCGTAGACATGTGTCCAACCGTTGTGTCCCAATGTTTAAAAGTATATGGCCAGAAGGTACATAACATACCAAGATGTTTTGGTAAAAAGTTATAGGTTTTGTGTATTGTATCTATTTCACAATTACAGATAAAAACCTTTTGTAAGCTACAAGACCACGGTTTAAAAATACTTTGTGCAACTGTCTTACTACTTCTTCCCCCTTTCCCAACAACACCCATCAATCTCACACATCTTCACCCTGTGCCCGAGCTGACGAGGTGGTGGCAGTTGCAGTGGTGTTTGGAAGGGTATTTTTGTTTCTTTAGACTGTGTCTTATAAAAAGTTCTTACGCCCACGAATTCCCTAACTAATTTCCAGACAGACGTAAAAAAGTAGATAGCATTAATATGAGAGTGAACAAACCACAAAGTTTACATTTACTTATTCATCATGAATGGCTACGCAACTTGGTGCATACACAATGAAGGAAGGGGAAAAGGAAGATTTGGAAATTTTGAAAAATTAAAGGTGAGGTTCATCGNATTTGGAAATTTTGAAAAATTAAAGGTGAGGTTCATCGACAAAAGGTTCCTTTTTATCGTTTAACATAAGCAAACATGAATGCTGAGAGGTTTGCCTGCTGCTGTGTTGTGTATCCACAAAAATTGAGCTACGTGCCTGACAAACTTTCTTTTTGGAGGAAAAAAAAACTTTATAGACGCATAATGCTCTGTTCATATACCTACGTATACGGCCTGTTGTGACGAATAAGGAGTAGTTTGCGAATGAGGGACTGAGTGAGAGGAGATACTTAATTACGTGTCTCAACATCTTTCCACTCCTCCACTCCATATCAGTTACAAAAGAAAAAGAGGCGACAAGGGAATTCTCCCGTTTTCCCATCTACTCCCTCTACCTACTGACAATAATGAGTGAACTAAAGGAAATGAGGAAACATGATGAGCAACCCAGGAAAAAAGTTTTTTTTTCTTTCAGACTTGACTCATTCATGCACTCTTTTATTTCGAATTGCTCGTTTTTACGAAACAAAGGGAAAGGTATATATATTCTTTGCTTGTTTTCCTCCTAAACAAGTTTTTACAACGTGCCTCCGAGATCGTTCAGGTTATTTACTGTTTTGAGTTTGCTAATTCATTTTGAGCAAAAAGTGTGCTCGTAGCGACTGCTTGAAGATGGAAGTATATATAGTTGATTTAAAAAAAAAAGAATTCGTACACACAAATAAATGTACTTTGAAGCGTTCCCTCCCATATAACCTACACACGTCACGTATATAACAATTACAGCTCGGGTACACGTACCAATCCGGAAGCGAACAGCCCCGATGTTTCCAATTGTAATAAAATTGCCACAAATACTGACAATTAATTAACGTAATTATCATGGTTTACATACGGAGCCACTACGCAACTTGTCATTTGTCAGATGATATGGGGACTGAATAATTTGTCGTATATTGTGAATCAATCATGGTGACTGACACTGACATGCACATGGACAACATGCAAATCAGATACTTTGTGCGTTATGATTTCTCGTGATACCCTCATCCAATTTTCGAAACAGTTGTACCTACTCATTATGACCAATACATGCAAAGCAGCTTTTTTGTCTGTCCAGTTAATAAAGTGTATATAGTGGAGCTCCATTTCATCAACTTTATATCTTTATCCTCTTCCGCCTGCAAAATGGGAACAAAGGGGGTAAGCAGATGTGTGCATGAACTGAACCTATCCCGGATATTATTTTCCTAGCTCATTTTTAGCTTTCCTTAAACAACGAAATATGTACATTTCCCCCCAGCCTTATTTCGCTATATGGGTACAACTGGTGAGATATTCAGCCTCTTGTCGGGTAATTTATAGCTCTCGCGGGTAAGCCTAAAGGAAAAAGTTATACCGCAAGAAACCCAGATAAACTTTTCGCAACATCCAGAAACGTCTCCTTCCCTGGGTTTGCGTTTGCTCGAGTGAGAAAAAGGGCAAAAGAATTCAACCTCATCAAGCATGAGAAATGAGTGATCATCTCTTAAACTAGAGTGAATGAGTTAAGAAGATGGGGAAATGCATACATTTTACATACTTTACACACCACCACGACCAGAGAGTCATCCCTCTCGCAAAAAAACTTTGGAGTAATAAGCATTACAGCTATAATCCCAGAGACATTCTTTTCAGTTCCAGGGTATAATCAGAGTTTTCGCCTTTTTTATCTCATTCCCTTCTTCCTTGAATGAAATTTTGCTTTTGTGGTAAGAATAGGAGTGTAATCTGGGAAAAGCTAGACAATTTACCCAGGAAAATAATGTGTGCAGCAGGGTTTGCCATGGGCTGGAGTCATTTCAAAGGAAATTTGTGTGGAAGAGAAGAGAAAACACCTAAAGAAAATCCACTAGTCCAGACCCCAACTGTCAGATGCAAGAAACAAAATAAGAAAAGTACGCCAAATGTCAGGCTCATTGCAAAAAAAAGAAAACGAAATGCTGATGTACCTAAATCGTCCGTGTGGGTACCATACTGTAAGTTGAGATATTTCCGAGATTCTCGCCACCACATTAAATCACACGGAGTATTAACAGGATAGAGATAAAATGCAAATAATTCTCAGAATCTAATGTAGGAGGTTGATACTAGAAAGAAATGTGATGTACATGCAACTAATAAAAAACGTTCCATATAATCCTTTGCATTTACTCCACGTGGCTTCATCCACCGTCCGCGTCCGCCACAGGAATCAAGTGAAAGTGTAGCAAAAAAATAATAATAATGACGCTTATCAAGGAAAACGTCTTTAGGTTCTGATGTGGTGGTTGGTTGGTGGTACTATTTGTTTGCAGATTACTGGCTGCTTGCTGGCTGAGTCTTACTACCTCCATTTTTTATGAAATTTTTTTTATGAAATTTTTTATGAAATTTTCCCAAAAGGTCTGGTCTTAGCCATCTAGATGAGTTTCGTCCCTTTTCGCCACAAGCCCTTTTTAGAGATTTCACCTAGATTGTGAGTTTGCCACTTTACCTCATATCATTTAACTCATTCCTGGCATATTATCGCGTTCACCGCTGTTTCCTTCCGGTTGTCTGTGAGTAATGTTTTTAGTAAAATGGTTGGCTATACATATTCCGGCTTTCATTTGCCTTTTGAATCACGCAAAATTTATCCTCTCTCCGCGTAACCATCCATCCATCCAAAGCTAAGCCTCTACTCCATTCCGATTTCAACTTTCAAACTCCGCACCACTCAAAAGCTCCGAGAGTTTGAAGCAGTAAAACAAATCTGATAGTTAGAAACAGCGTGTAGCGCTTTTCACTATCTCCTCCTCTCGGGTAATTTACCACTGGATCCGGGCAGCAATTTGTGTTAAAATCTACAAATGTATATTATGTAGCGTGCGGAGTTGCGGAGTATAAAAAAAACTTGATGGGCCTTACGGAACGGAGTGCATAATACGTACAGCAGCAGGAAAAACAGGGACATTTCTATGCCACGATACAATGAACCTTATCGCCTGCCTGGTGCTCTCTCTCTCTCTGAGAATTTATTTTTTATGTGAAGTTGTATGAATGAGCAAAACAAGGAGAGTGACAAGTAGTAACAAGATTTCAGTTATAAAAACGTCGTCGGCTGTCCAAAATTACGGGTTTGGGACCGCCAGGAAGTATGGGGACAAGTTGGGAAAATATATAAAAGCAAGGGGAAGGGAAACACAAATACTTTACTAGCCCGACGATATATGAATATGAAATGTTTCTGGCTCCTCTCTTCTTACGTAAATACTATAAAGAAAAGGGAAGATTGTAAAAAATAACAATGAAACTTACAAAATACTAGGATGAACCAATGTGGCCCGGCCGAAACCATTGTTTTCCTTCTCATATTTCTTTCTTCAGAGAAACTCGGGAGGATAAGATGATGGCTATGAGGGCGGTGAGCAGGGCGCCTGATTCATATAAAGGATCGTATACTTTGTTCCGCACGTCGTAACAATATCTTCCTCCCAGGATGAAAGCACTTGCTGCTCCTCATTTTACGCAAGATCAACAATACTTCCTCAGCGAGAAATATTTCTGATGCAGGTTGCGCTCCCAGAACAGGACTTCATTTTGAACTCCTTTTCATCTCCATCTTACACAACGCACATGTCCGTATCACCTAACGCTGACTGGCCCGACTAGTAGTCTTGTAGTGTCAGTTTCATGTTATTTCTTCCACTCTCCCACTTTTGGACAGCTCTGTCGAGAGAAAATCTCTTGCCAGAGATTATGAGGATATTCCACTTTTGAAAAATAGATGAGTTGCCCTCTTTACTTTCAACAGTGGTCGTTATGTGGCTGAGTGCAGCTTGACTTGACGGCTTTTACTTTACGCATTAACTTTACTGTTCCCTTTTATGTTGCACACTGGGCGGGCGATGATTTGCTGGGTAATAATAATAAGAATGGAAATGATTGCAAAATGTCATCGCTTTACCCAGAAGAACTTGTACATTCGCGAGTTTCCTTGCATAATAAAGTAGGGCTTCCAGAGAAGAGTTTTTGGGACTGCCCGAGTTTTTGAGTCCTTTTTTCAGCGAGCAGTCAGTCAGTCAAATACCTTTAGTCAGGTTTAACGCACGTACTCACCAACTTCACGAATTCGGCATGACTCATGTCATTTCCAGGACGTACACAGGGACGTACAACCGCTCATTGTGTGGGACTGGGAAAAATATATCCTCCCTGCATTCATTTCACCCAGTTTCCGTCTGTCAAATCCAGGCAACCTTTCCCAGTGAAGGAATGCATGTATGAATGGCCGCTCCTGATAATATATTCTTTACGATTGCTACAACACACCAGGCCAACACGAAACCAGTTGAGTCTTTGAGGAGAGTACACACACACGTGTGTTATTTATTTATATATTTCTTCAAAAAGTACAATAAAATATATAGCCTAAAAGAGCTCGTCCTTCCTTCCTTACTCGATTTCTTGCAAGGGGCTATGTAGAATGAGAACAAGGATTAGGATCAAACCGTCATCAAGTCAAAAAGGATATATCGCAATCTTTGACTTCCATCCGGATTCCTCTATTCCTATGAAATATGCAACTGACAGTGTGGTGAATATTTTTGCACGAAGGGAGTCAGGAAAATTTTCATCTTGGTACACTTCACCAAGTACCTCTTCAAGTACAACTTTCACAAAATCCACGTCCCGCTCTGATTTCTATTCACAGAACGGCTGGACTTCTTCTTGCACGCATTCACCCAAGAGCAAAGTTCAATTTTGGGGATGGAAGAAGAATTCGCAGCAGGATAGCGCGCAGAGTTGGGTTATATATGGAATGAATACAGAGTCTGGGATTTTCAGTTTTTCTCGGATTTTGCCCCAATCAAAAGGCTTGAGTCAACCGAGGAACATTTGGGGTACTGTTTAATGTCTCGTAAATTAAGAAACGTCACAAACTGATCATTAGTACACACAATGTCCCAGCTATGAAATGAGTTCACTAAAAATATATTGTTTGCCCCATTTCTCGTCAAAAGCTTACAACAGCTCCTTTTCAAATCTGCTCATTAACTTTTCAAAGGGTTGAACCACCAACAACCTGGCTGTCCTCAACAAGTAACAGCAAAATACGCGAGGAGAAACCTCTACTCTACTCTCAAAGTTCACAGCGGATTACACAACAAAGCGCTGGCAGAAAATGGGAAAAGCATGTGGTACACTTTTTTTTAAAGGTAATGTTTATACAAAGAATGTGCTTTTCCTTTTAGCGACCGTTGTTTTTCTCCACGTTGATGGTTTTTGATAACTGTCGTTGCTGCTACTGCCAGCGTGCTTGTGAAATCTGTCTTTTCAGTGGAAACCCAGTTTTCTTCCCTAAATCTTGTTTATCAAGGACCAGTCTTTTGTGAGTGTTTTTGTGAAAGTAAATGTCATAGGGTAAAAAGCGACCAGGTATTATGTGCCTTTATTCAAGGGATTTCTCTGGTTTCACAACAAACTGCACATGCCTTCTGTTCTGTTCTTTTATCGTTGGACTTTGCATTTTCGAGCTTTAAGAAGGGTTCATTAATAAGTCAGTGTACACTACTATATCGTCGTCGTTTGGATGGTGGTTACCTTACACGACACAAAAAGAGCACCTTGTAAAATGTACATGCACACTTGAGCTATTCAGTCAGATATCTGATATTTTTCTATTAAGTATGCTCCTCATCAGGAGAAAGTATATTAACATGGTTTATTCATGATTTATATTATCCGCATACTAAATTCACAACCACGACAAGTACCAGAGAAACGTCAAACTGTTGTGGCTTCTGGCCCACTTTACACAAATCGATGTTTAAATGCTTAAATTAGATGCGTCCACTGCGTCAGATGTAAATCAATACAAGGGGGAGAGCTAGCAGAGCTTCTTGAATCGCAATAACAAGAATTTTGATGACACCAAAACACTGTGGACAGTACAGTCGCTGTCGCCCTTCTCCTCACTTGTGGGATTAGTTTGGAGTTATGTGGAATAAACTGGTGGTAATTAAAAGCGTTTTACCAACCCTCCTCAACTTTGGCAGAAAGGGTTTGACAGTTTGTTGTTCCCAAATGGGCGGGCAGCAAAGAAAGGAAATGTCCTTAAGGCTATTTAAACAATGCCCGTGGCGAGAAATATATACACATTTTATTGCGCAATCCCCGTCTTTCGTGATACATTAGTGCTGGTGCATGAAATGCAGCAATGCACTTGAAGACAAGTTGCTTTCACATTTTTACAGAGCCCACAAAAATTTATGACCCACACTTTACCGTTGGGACACGATAAGCATTTTAATTGTGTAAAGATTGTCCTCACACTTTCCTTTTTTTTAAAAAAAAAAAAACAACTTTACATTAAGGTTTAGTATACACGTGAACAAGTTACTGTTCCAGATTTAGCGTACCACGTTGGGATATATACGGAATGAGCTCCACTCGGCTAAGCTTTACGTGTGCAGAGCACAAACGGAACAGATGTGTGCTAAAGTCCTCCTTTCTGCTTGACTGTCTTCCAGAGAGTGGAACTGCGGAGAGAGTCGACCCTCTGGATTTATATGATTCGTTTCCCTTTGCTTATGCACCCGCTTTGGCTTCCCGTACGCGATTCAACATTATCAAGGGAGAGAGAGAGAGAGAGAGCAGAGAGGAGATGTTTAGTGCATTCTGTGCGCATGAGGTTGGCTTGTTGGCTGTGCTTTGTGCTAGCCTTGTTCACAAGTAGTGGGGTGCACGCATATTTCCCTGTAACTTGGAGTATCACTCATCGAATGTGTTGAGTGAGAACTGTTGGATTTATGTGTGTATTGAATTAAAACCCTAAGACTTTATCTTTTAGAAATACCGTTTAACGTTTTAGAATACCTAAGTACGAATAATCACATTAATTAAAAATGTGTTGTCTGCAACCGAAAGTGTGTGATTTAAACATTGACACTTTTTAAAGAAACAGCCTCAATAGCGTAAGTTCTCATAATAATCGTTTCCAAGCAGTCACGCATTTTAATTTGTATATTCACGCTATCACGCCGCCTGTTTAATTTTAAAATACACCTGTTCTTATATGAAAGGAATAGATACAAAGCTGCCAGTTTATCCGTGCAGTCATGTGAACTCCATAATGGAAAGCAGGCCGCAAAGAAAATTTGTCAGTAGTTTGTATTTCTTATTGGTTTACCTTTTCTCAAATCAACGGTAGACTCCATTAAGAATCATTTTATTTTTTAAGAAGCAACGAATAGATCTAGAAATTCGTAGGCATGATGTGATTTCTGAAAAGTCTTAAAATAGCATATTAACTGTTGCAAGCTCATTTTTCATTGTCATCTGCTCATGGTTGTATTATGTATTGCCCTTTCGGAACACCTTATTGCCGTACTAGCAATTTCAATTAAAGAATTTGAAAGTTCACCGGACATGTCAAGAAACAGTTGTGGTGACCTCCGTCGGCCAGTCGGGATAGCAAAATTGAAAAACATGCGAATGCAAGCGATTTTGATTTTATATAATACGATACGGGTATATTATGAATTTGTCAATTTTTTTTTCGAACTACAAAATGAAGTCCAGTTAATAAGCTTCAAGAAAATGTAAATATATGGCGAATTCTGTTATGGCTTTCCTGACTTTTATTCGTGTTTTTATAACTAGTTTTCCATTTAAAACATAATTCACGGCGTCATTTTACCCAACCGATTGTAGAACATGGAAATTAATACTTGTGTATGTAGCCTATGTAGGTAGTAAGTTCGGTTAGGTGCATACGAATCACATCGGAACAGCAAATATCTGGTAAACAAGTAAGATCGTAAGATCGTATTCGTACTCAATCTCAGAAGTATTTTTACCAGCATTTACGACTTTGCGTGTCATCATTCCATACCAAGCTCGTTCCTTTGGGTTCGGGGTTTGAACATCATCACACCGAAATTCAGTTAGAGATATGCGAATATGAGTTTGGAAATTTCAAATCAACATGCCCCAAAAGCCTTGAACAAGGACGATGCTTAGGAGAAACAATAGTCTCCTTCATGTAAAGCCATGTGAAGTTGATTGCCACCTGTGAGTCTGCTTTATAGAAACGAATGCTGATATCTTTCCTAACTTCACCCACAACCGAGAAGAGGTCGTCCCATAATTCAAATAAAGTTGGTAGCCTTCTTGCACAACTACCTCTGTTTTCTATGTAGCCACAGCTAAACGAATCTCGTCGCTCGTATGTACATATATTTGCTAAACTTTAATATGGAGTTAAACCTATATGACGGGGTTATAACACTTATATATATTCTATGCAATTCCATCAGATACGGTATTTAGGTATATGCAGACCGGAATGTGACGTACATGGGGCATTGGGACACCAGATAGGATACGTTAGTACAGTCCAGCTTCTCACATTCATTCACATATTCACTCTTAACGTTCTCCCTCACGTTCAACATAAAACAGGGCATGCGATATACCAAGTAATATTGCTGGACTAGTCCTGGCATGAAACATTGTGAATGAGAGCCTTCTCATGTATGGCTGGTACGAGTATTTTAATACGTAGTATCCACACGCGCTATTGAAACTGCTATACCACCACCGCTCTGTTCTTACAGAAAGTAGGTACTCTTACAGTTGCTCATGTTTGGTGTTCAACAAAGATATACAGTTGAAAAAGCTATAAAGCAGAACTTGTTGGTATCAATGTTGTAAACGGTGTATACATCCCGACTTTGCCTGGGTACGCACGCACCCTGTCTTTCATTGAAGAGGAGACCAGAGAGAGAGATGCAATAAGTTTAATTCACAAAATTCAAGGTTCTAGGCTTAGAAGGGATTTTTAGAAGAGCGGAAAAAGGTTTTCGCTCGGACTCACTCTTTCCTCGTCTACAATGCAATGGCAGTAGTTAGTTTGGTGAGTATGGATAGCTTGGGAGGATTCATCTATACCATACCGTACCATACAGGCTATATACATGTTGGAGATCTTGTCATGTGTTCTCTAGGCTGACACAAAGGGCATGGGATACATGGTGAAGATGGGATGCTAGGATTTCAAATACGTATCCGCTAAAAGTCCTTGTTAGTCACGTAATCCTACTTTGTAGGCAAAGCAGAAGCAGGAGCAAGTCTGCTGTATATTACCAGCCTGTGTATACATGTATTTCCCGTCTGCTCTGATTTAGGCTTGTACCTCCAATGCATATCAGCATCCTTTGGGCTCAGAGCCTACTCTAGTTAACTCCTGGTTGAGTACAGCAGGGAAATATCAATGCCAGAGCGGAATCCTGTTGTTTAAAACTAATAATGCATAACACACTGAACCATCATCAGTACATTTATCTTTAGTGTTGCTCTAAAACTATAAAGCAACAAAACATGTACTCTCTCTCAGTTGTATTAACTTGTGAATAAAAAGTGATCAAGCACTATGTAGCACCCTTCATTTAAAGCGTTTCCTTATTCTTTTCCATAAAACTCATCATCGCAATGCTCAAATGTGTATATATGCAATGTACTCGAATGTTTAATGACTTTACATGGAAAATCTATGTCGGATTGTATATACATAGAGTACACATTTTATTATTATTGTAGCTCACACTTCACTTGACGGACGGACACGATATTTACGATGGACCAATGAGAACCGAAACTACACAAGTGTAATAGTTTTACGAAAAAATAATACTGCATATATGTGTGTCACACTATTTGGTAATAGGACAAGGAAAGAGTTCCTTTTTTCCTTGCAAACTTTATTTTAGATTACCAAAAACCACAAACCGGACATAACGTCCAAGAAAAGAAATGAACATCATCTATTTCACATGATTAAGTGTGCAAGTTTGTCTGACTTGCTCCTGTTGCAATGTTTCCTCTAGTGAAGTAAGAAAAAGTGTTTCATCATTAGGATTTCGACGGAGGATGTGCAAGTGCACGCATTGTGTGTTCATAAAATGAGTGTGTGAAACTTTTGTTTGAGTTTGATGTGCAATTTGTTTTGAAGAGATGAGAGTTTGCTTTTAAAAAAACTAGCTGTATAATCATCGGAGGAACTAGATCATGAAGTTAAATATCGAATTGCTGAGAAAGGAGAGTGATTGACACAGTTCAGAGTGTGTGCGGTGGTAACGAGAAAATTATAATCTGATTACCTTTCGAAATGTTCCATTTAGCTATAAAGTGATTCAACTTGAAGAATGTTTTGACTACCGCCTCTTTTCCTGCCGACTTGTTAGGTAAGCTTGAAAAGAATCAATTTTAAATGCATTTAGTCGTGGAGTGTGCATCAGATCTAAGAATGCAGTTAGCATTTCGAAAAAATGCATTAGGATATATAAGCAGCCATGATTGTAAAATTATTTTGTATCTCCTTTTGTACCTGCACATTCTGTGTTAAATGGTATCATTCACGTGCCACACCAGCAAGAGGCACGTTTTAATTGTTAATTGGCTTGAAACGTGTATAGCACCACCACACCACGAGTTTTTACGTTCACTTCATTGCATTGTTGCTCTTTTTCTTTGTTTCAAACATTCTTATTGCATCAGATATTTGTTCACGTCACGCGTGGCAAGTGAATTAGAAACTGAAAGTTAGTTGCCTTTGACAAGATTAAAAGGCATGTTTTTCGAGAGAAGAAAAAAGATTGTTCGGTACAATGTTCAATTTAATATATTGAACACTTTGATTGGCCTAAAACTTTTGTGATGGACACATGCTGTTATAATGTTGTACAAGCGAGCAACAATCCAAATTAGTTAATGAGAGGAAATTCTATGCAAAACATTTTGCGCAGGCTCATTTACCCTAATTGACAGCAGCTAATGGCAGAGTTTTGAATGGTTTGTAATTATTTTTACACCATTTAAAGAAAGGCAATAGGATTAAAGAAAAATGTACGAAACCCATAATAAGATCAATACTTGGCAAATATTTGGAGATAGCAGGTCGATAATAAAACTACTAAAATTCAGCGTAAATCCAACCAATACCGCTTGCAACTGTGTAAGGAAATGTATCGTAATCGAAATACGTATTCAGATTAGATTGGAGTTTTTTATTATGTTAAATATTAATATCTCCACGTTTCTGCTCATATCATAGAATTAAAGATATGTCGAGACTCTGTCCCTCTTTATCTTTTCTAAACATCCGTAGCAATAAGGAGTAGGTATATAATACTTTATGTAATTAATGCACACCCCTTATAGATCCTTTAAAATTATGCGACGAATGCATGGCGTCAATTCTTCCGGCTGTAGCTAACTGAAACGTAGAGCGAGAGAGAGAGAGTTTTTATCAGTTTCCCTAAACGAATAATCTTTTCCACATGCTAATATCGCCGCGCTGCAGGAGAGTTGTAAATCATAAGGAAGTTGGGAGTAGTTAACTTCAAAGCTTAAACTTTGCCTGAAAGATAATATGATTTGAATGAATGTGAATTCTACATTTTTACACATGTACGGCGAAATCGTGTAATTCCCCCACCTCCACCTACTTTACATATATTTACCTTCCAGCATGTCATGACAAGATCATAACTATCCCAGAGTCCCGTCAAATATTTCAACATGTTAACAGAGCAAACCGAAACTTGTTCACAGTTAATTCTTTGCCATTAAAAGAACATTTCGCCAACATGTTTTAATAAGTTGTTCACTTGTAGCCCTCATTTTACTAATGATAGCAGCACCCTGTGACATTATAATACATTGACGAAAAACGTGCGTGATGAATGCTGAATACCAGAGGGGTTTATATAATCCAGCAAAAAATCGGCTTCGTTCGCAGTTCCTTTGAGGTGCCTTTTTAATCATGAGAAAGACACGAGATGAGTTTTTGTCTTTTTCTTTTGAGGAAATCATCATCAGACCGTCGTCGTCATCCGCGTCCGTCCTGCTGATACCAAATTGCTGGTTGGGCTTGGAGGAGCTGCGAGAGATCTGTGAAATGCAAATGAGTTTTGTAGACCCCCATTACATACTTTTGAGTTTTAAGTAAAAGCCATTGTAACTTGTGACTGTGTGGCTCATTTGCATTTCCTCGTGAGTGTAAATACGTATAACATTTTAAAATAATTGTGAATAAGGCAACCAGGTATAATGGGCTTAGGATCAGCCGGTAAACTATTCCTGCATGAAAGTCATATTACGTTTTGGCATAAAATCCAATGATGCTTTCAAACAATAATGAGCCTTCCTCTGTTGTCATTATTGTTGCGTGTTGTGGGAATCTTTCACGATATCTGCATCAACTACATTGTTATACTCCAACATGATGATGTTTGAATTGAATGTGTGACTTGGGAGGTGGATGAACGATGGGGATGGAATGATGGCAATGGATCTCTGTGGCTCTTTTCAATGGAATCACTATCACACAGGATCTCTCCACTTTTTTTTTGCCTTGCCTTCTAAAACCAAATTTTATGCATACATTTTTTCTTCATGAGCACACATAAACGGGATGCTCATCGTGATGATATCAAATGCACCGTGTTATTAGCGCAACGCGATTATATCTTCATTTAAACGTGTATCCCTTCCTTCGAGTAATTGTCCTGTCTTCCTTTGAGGGATTTACAGTATTGTGTAGTTTAGAATTACAATGTATGGGTCCCTAGTCCTTGGTAAAATAGCAGGTTCCATACCAAGCAAAAAAAACTGATGTCAAACAATCTCCACGTATATGGCTTGGAGGGGAATTGTGTTCACAAGGCGGATTTTTTTTTTCTTCTCGTGAACTTTGTCAGCTAAATGGGAAAAAGTAACGTGGTTTATGACTCTTTAATAGTAACCTTATCTTCTCTCGCCTACAGCGTGTAGTTTATCGCTTCAGGAATATCACATTTCAAATGGGAGGTATGGGAAGCGCAGGTTCATTTGGTGCTTTTATCCACGTATCACGTCTCGGAAGTGAGATGTCTGAGAATCGCTGAAAAGTTCGAGGTTATGGCGAACTTTACCCTTTCATTTTTTTCCCGACGTGGTGTGACTATAGTCCGGGGATCTTTGGGAGAAATGAACCGAGTAAAAATATGGCTAATGGCTGCTTGGTCAACAGTTATGCATACTGATATTTTTTGCGTGGGTTCCCGTTTTTTTTTTTCAAAAAGTAATTAAGTTTGCTGCTGAGAAAAAAAATAATATCGTGTGCACTAGAATAGATATGACCACATTGATATAGTCATTCTTGGGGAAGAAGGCTTCTTAATTCCTCCTTGTTTGTACATCAATAAATTTATACAATGCCTGATAAGCGGGGCACGATGCTCATTTATAAAATCCTAATTTGACATTTACGGCAGGATAAAATATGCACATATTCCCATTTCTAGATATATTCTTTTATTGTTTTCAAATCTCTAAATAAGCCCCGGCTACTACTATTAGATCATTCTTTTAGCCCACGTCACTTTTGCTTTTAATGCAAGTAGCGTGTATTGCATCATGACCATAAATATTTAATCCGTTGTTTGTCGCATTTTCCCAAAAGTGCTGGCTCCATTTTTTTCTCTTCATTCATTCAATCGCCATAAGCCGTTCTCCGTTCAACACAACAACGTGGCGAGTAGGTTTCTCCAAGAAACCTTGAAAAACCTGCATAATTTATGCTGAAAGTGTAAAAGCGAGTTAAGAGCCATTAAAGCAATCATGGAGGAATATATAGACGTGAGCGATTCCCTGGCTGTAATCTGCATCCAGCAGATCCTGTTGAAATCGTGTCTTGTATATAGACTTATAATCACACACACATCGTGTACTCCTTCAACTCATCTTGTTCCCGATTTTCTACGAGACGTTAGCTTGTCAGACCACGTTCCATTTTAATCACATCACACTCCATCAGGCAAATTAACACGAAAGCAAAATCTTAGGTACGTTGCTGAAATATTGGTGGTGGTGATGATGATGATACTTGTTTTCTACCATCTCACCCCGGACGCGCAAGACATGGAGACGAAACACCTTTTAATTTCTCCATGTTTCGCACAAGTACGTTGAGTTTGGGTTCGGAGAACCTGTAAATTTGGTTAGTTCATTAGCACTGAAAGAGTCACGTGTGTTCTTGTAAGACGCACATATTCAGAGTGAAAGCTTTTTCCTCAACCGAATAGAACTATATACTTCATAATATGGGAAAGTTAATTACGGAGCAGGAACACTTGACGCCGCCATCCGCCATTCATAAGGTGATGCTTAGCAGCGCAAAATGCAAAATGGATTTTCTGTTTTCCACTTTTATACTCTCTGAAGAGCTCATCAGGAGGAAAACAAACGACATAAAAGAGCCATTTTCGGGCTTGTGTATGGAACACTAGTGCACTCAACTAATCGTAAGTTTGCGAGTTTCAGAGCCAAAGGCAAATTCCCCTGCCTCGCGAAGACAGACATAGACACAAAGGCAGATTAGAACAAGTCATGTGGCAAATTGCTTTCCGAAGCGGGGATATTTTCTTGGCTTTGTGACTGGGTGTAATTAAAGTTTGAAACTGGGATTGCAGAAAAATATATGTGTGTTCCGGTCCCGGTATGCTATGTAGTAGAAAGCTCAACCAAAAGCTGGAATTCCAGAAACTCATTTTATCAACTCAATTGATACTACAACCATTGAAATCCAATGGCATCGCATGTGTAGTAAAAAGTAACGAAGTTGTGTAACCGTTTACGTATCCCATATCACCACCAGAGTAGTATGGCATGATTCGATTTAAATGCACGGATGGAATTTAGCCATTTTCTGGAAATGTAAACATTCATTTCTGATTGAGAGTGGCTCGATTTGGAAGGAGGAAAAGGCGATGCAAAATGAGCCACTACTTGGAAAATCCTTTGACAAGGAGCAGATGGAAAGGGTTTAATGAAAACATTCGTCCCAAACAACGGATACTCTGACTCACAAGAAAAGAACATGTTGAAGAATGTAGAGAACGTTGTTTGGAATAAATTGTTACAGAAATATATATCACAAGAAGCTATAGCGAGCGGGACGGAAGTACGCTTGATGAAGATATATATTTATGAATATATCAGGTTGTGCACAATTTCCATAACTCGCAGTACTGAAAATGCAAATTATTTATTTTCTAATATTCTGGTGTTTTTAAACGGCATTAAAATATTTTCTGCATACGGGGAAACGTAACAAACAGATCCATTTCGAGTTTTGGGGTAGCAGTTGTAGTTCGTAATTCATATTTCAGCAATTTTCGGAAATAGCGGTATCCAATATTGAAAACGTAGTTACTTTGATACACATACATAGGTATTCATTTTTCTTATGAACACACGCTGAATAACTATCAAATAATTTTTGTAAAATGTGGATAAAAGAAGTCAAAAAATAAATTAATCGGAAAGCTGTATGGTAAAAGTAGGTTCAAAGCCTTTCTTTCTACACATTGCACACTCATGGGGTAACTTCAATCAAAAGAGAATTCCAAGAAGAGGCATGAGCAAATAGAGTAATCCAAATATGCCTACTTATATTCTTACATCTGCAATTTCTTATATAAAAAAGCCGTTACATGTGTAAACATGAACTCCTTTGACAGCAGCCTTTGCTGTAGAAAAACCACTTGGGTTTCAAAGGAGCGAACAAAAATTGAGCAAGTCAGAACTCCGAGGAGAGTAAATGCAAAAAGGCAAGATGATATTCTCAAGTCATATAGGCCAAAGCTACGCCAAACGCTATTGGTTCTGCACTTTTTGCATATTTTTACTCATGATGAGATCCCTAGAATTGGAGAAAAAGCATGAAGTTCCATTTACAACAATTCGATTGAGCCTGCTCTGCACCCTTTTAACATTTGGCTTTAAATTGCACTGCCTTTTTTTACAAATGTAAAAAGGTAAAACAATCCTATTTCATGAAATGGAACGAAAAATTTTGCCAAGCTAAATCGTGCCATGTCTACTACCACCAGCCTTGCTGTCTAGTCCTGAAATCCAACCAGGAAACTTTAGTATCAGCGTGTATTTCCTACTTCCTGCAACTTTTGGAAGCAGCAGTACGCGTTCATAATGTTTCGAGGGGATTACGTGTTTTCCACGTATACTGTGAGTGCACGCTAAATGTGGGATTTGCTTTTATTTCCAATTACATTAACATAATGAGTCCTGTGGAAGCTGCTGTGGAATTAGAAAAGTAGTTCCTGAAATGAAGCGACGCAAGTTTAGTTCTGCTTTTTTCCTCGTAAGAAGCTCAAGTTTCAACTAAGATCTAACCAGACAACGTCAGTGGGCACATATGTGCAGAGGTGTTCCTGTAATGGGAAAAATTCCTCCTTTGATCTCTAACTTGAGAATCCCACAGTAGACAGACACCTTCAGGGTGACGACAAAAGATTTAAAAGTAAAAAGCGTTCGTGGTGAGTCGTGATAGGTAAAGGTTGATTGCAAAAGATGCACCTTGGAAATTTTTAGCTGTAGCGAAGGGAAGGTGGGAAATGCTTGCAATGTATGTCACCAATAACATAGTGCTGCCTTACTCACTTTATGACTATTTTACTGGCAATTAGCGTCTCCTTTCTCTCGTTCCCACTCGCTCGTATCCTCCTCGCTAATAACCCATCTCTTCATCAAAATGAGAAATCAGTGGCTACGCAATACGCTTCATTTTAAATGCGCAGTTTTGTGACGCAACGGGCAAAAGAAAATTATTATAAATCGTCTTGTTTACCTCCCATGTTCTTTGCTAATCCCGCTTAACGATGGCTATTTCGCGTACAATTTGCATAAACGGAAAGCAGCATAAAAAGTAAGGTGCACAATAATTCCATATCCCACCCCATTCACAGAAGCTTTTCCCCATTCCCCCATAGGTTTTCACAGTTCTGGCAACTGTCAAATGTCTAGAGCAAAAAAAAAACGCACGGTGTAGGGACGGACGAACGGCGAGAATCATATTATAGGTTCTTCCGTATCTCGACAGAAAATCACACGAAAAATTTAGTCACGTTGAGCAAACTGTTCACGACTGTGTTTTATTAGGCGGTAATTGTACCCGTATGAATGTTATGTGTGCATGAATGAACTAAATGCTAGTTCCTTCTCATATTTTGCACGACCCTCTTTTCTCAAAGTGTAATATTCCTCTTGAGTACCAAGAATCAGGAAAATGTACCGTAAGATGAAAAATCCAATGGGATTTTTTTATCCCTCTCATTTAACTTTTGGGCATATGATTGAAACCCCCATTCTCCCAAATGTCGTTTTGAAGCAGATGGACATTGAATGCTCCCTTTAGTGCGCACTACCATGTTTGTTGCTGTTTATGTTAGCAATTCCTATGCAAAACAAAACGCCATGTCCAAAAAATGAATTAAGGATTCGTCGATTCAATGGCTGGGGAGAAAATTGACATGAAAATGAGACCAGAGCAAAAGTTCATCATAACTTGTGAATGTCATCAAGAGGGTTCATTTCCATTATTTTTGCGATTGCGCGAGAGGAGAAAACGTGAAAAAAAATTGGTAGTATAGTAGCCCCACACATGCAACGCAAAAAGTTTTTCGCCCTATTGCTTGGTGTTTATATTGTTTTTAGGCAAGTTTCTCAGTTTTCGTGGTGAAAAATGCGCCCAGGTATTCGTGTGTGAAGGAACATTAATTATGTTTACATTCATTTCATATTATATACCTTCGTCTGGTCGTGATTCACGTCTGGCAAAAAGTCATTAGATCAATTTGAGGGAAAAACCTGAAGTTAAGAGTTTACAAAGTAGCTTAGAACTTATATGAACTCATAATATGCTCTGCCAAGGAGAACATAATTTTCCAATTTCTAATGACGCTTTGTATTGATTGACAAGATAAATTTAATCGGCTTAAGGCTTAAATTTTCTCTTTTGTATTGATTTACAGGGAAAAACTACATCCAGAAGGATGGGATTTTTTGGCTAAATTTCCGCGCAAAATTTTACAACCATTTGGGCGAGGTGAAGAATCAGAGCAGTATAATATAACGCTGCAAAAGTTGAGCAACCGTATTTGGTCACAAATTTCTACGCTAGCAGAGCATCAGCCAGGACAAAGTCTAATTTAATTTTTGCGCAGTATGATTTCACAGCTTGAGTGCTCCATTATCACGATTTTTTTTCTTACTGGATGGTTCACGGCTTACGTGCATTTCTAAAGGAAACCGCGAGCCGAGGAAAATTTTAATAAAAAGGAAGTGAATTTGTATACGTCAGCCCAACGTCTGCTGAGTAGTTGAACACAAAATTTTAAACCATATGACTTGAGGTTACATTTTTTTTCCTGTGGTATCTCCACTGCCAAAATCCTATTCGTTTGTCATAATAATTATTAAATGTATACCCTTCACGTGTTCACTCTTGCGAGGAAAGTGATATGTATATTAGGACTAATCCGTTGATTAGCATGTTTGGTCACTTTTATCCTGTTGGTGAAGATCAATGACAATTCTAACAGTTGAGCAATATCAGGGTGTACAAATATAATATGGTATAATGATCCCCTTCAAAATATAAGTTTACCACAGGTTCATTTACTTACGGCTCACACTCACTCTGGTATTTCTATTGAAAACCGTCAGTTGGCTAGCACTACCACCACCATACCTCCGGTTCTGTTATAAAAAGACATAATTATGTTTTGCTAACAGGATTTCTTCAACCTCCAACTAGTGATATCATATCCCTCTTTCTAAATTCTAACTAGGCAGGATTAATGGGCGAACCACTCATTTATAATATTTTGTAACGAAGTCAGAAATATCAGATATTATCGTAAAAAGAATATAAAAAAATACACAGGTATATATACACACAATACATGTGATCACCATCAGAACTCGCATCCGTATAATCCGTATCATCCCAGTCTTCAGCCAGGGAACAGTCTATTGGGTTGTGGTGGGCACCCGAAGAACCAAAGTAAGTTTTATGTTAACTTGGTTATAAAAGCTACTGACAAAGTTTTAGCAGAATGTGTGCACCGAGCGAGCAAGCAGAAAACTATATTCGTATACTTTTTGCTTTGGCTTAGTCTACATCTCAAAAGCTATATAAATGCTCAGAGCGTTATAGTGCCTTAGCTCAAGATGGACCTTTTAGCTACATTCATTTTCTTTCCGTTTCTACCTCTAGTTGCGAAAAAGGTGCAGCCAGCCATCCAACTTTCAGTCATGATCTAGCTGTTGGCTGTGATACGAGTGCGAGAGCTCGTCTTTGTAACAAGGTTTACACAAGGAGAGAGAGAGAGAGAGAGAGAGAGGGGAAAAATAATATTCAACTCTTATAGCCTGCCTTCTGCATGATCACACTTAAACCAGCACCTTCTCGGCTCGAGCTAAGAAAAAAGACGGGACGGCACCAGCACCACCAACAAGGAAGTTCAAGTTCGTTCGTCCACTCCGTTATAATCCTAGAATTATCAAGTCATTATCATTACTCTTTTTCTGCAATAAAGAGAACCAGCAAGGCAAGCGAACCAAGTAGGATATACAAAGCTACCTACATACTCCCTGTTTTTTTTCAAAAAGATTTTTCAACTCGTGAAGCCACCCTTAAGCAAAATTCTAGGGCTCGTACCGCCAACAACTATAAAAGTCTGAGTTTACTTTTTTTTCCTTCTGACTTTGTTGGTGGTTGAAAATCTTCCGTGTTAATTACGCTGTCTATACAAATCAATCTCCACATCAATCAGTCCCTCTCTGCCAGAGTCGATCTTATTGAGATAATACACGCACACATGGAGTCAGTCAAGTAAGGAAACGCACAGAAGAAGAGAGAAGAAAAAAATCCTTCATTCATTTTGTTGTTGTTGTGTACTCCTCCATAGTTGATCCTGGCCTAGTTGTCAGTTGTATTACCTGAGGACGCCGACGTAACAACTTTTTTTTATCAGATTTCACGGCGCGTCCAATTTGCCTTTGGTGTTGACAAGGAATATAAAGATCATTTGGTCAGAAAAAAATCCTCTTTTTTTGATAAAGAGTACCGTATCGTGATTTTCAATTTTTATCGAAACCGTAAAACTGTCAACCAGGAACAGTACCTACCCGAAGGAAAATATCGCGTTTTTACTTCTATTTATACGGTGTCACTAGGAAAAAAAGACTTGAACAGTTCACCGAGTGATTAATGATTGAAGAAGACCTGTTTTAGTCAGGGGACGAATGTACCTGTTTCATATATGACTTTCGTAAAACTGTAAGTAGGCAAGTGCAGAACTATTACGAACAAAATCACGTTTTCTAAAACATTATATGAATGTAAACGTCAACGTCCATCCTTCCTCTACGCACATCAAATCGGACACATTTTTTTAGTATTTAACGTATACACTTTTTGTCAAGAAATCCCTCGCTCCTTTTTGCGCTACTAATATGCATAAAAGCAGCGGAAACTAGTTCACCTGAAAAGCAGCATAGTTTAGTGTTTTGAATTATGAGGAAAATTTTTGTAGAGGACAGAAAACTAGAGAGCAGCGGTTGAGTGCGCAAATTCATTTTTTAGATACCCTACCATAATATTCTTTTTTTATTATCATCAAAGGAAAATAAAACGTGGCATATACGAAGCCTCCCCGTCTAACGCGTTGAACCCTTTCTAGCGGAAAAGGGAAAGAAGAAGTATGGAACTATTCGTTTATAAATGAACAACACTATTCCCAGTTGAACTTTGTGTTTTAGCACTTTTTCAGAAAATACTTTCAGCGTAAAAGACAAAAATCCTGAGAGACAGCAGTGCTACGAAAGTAGGATGAATGTAGAGAGCGTCAGGAGTGAGTTAAAAATTTTCCAGAGCCGAGTTTGAAAAGCAATAAATCGTAAAGTGAAGTGTGCCAAGTTGCGAGTGAACCAGCAGCTGGAACTGGAAACCTGGAAAACAACAAGATACTTCTTCTCGCCATTGTTCCAGAGACAAGCCCTTTTGTTCACTTTAATTTCCCAATTTTACCTTCAGAATATAGAACTCGGTCTGTCCATCTAGTCCCGTCTCTGGTGGATTTATACTTCATAAGCTGAATTGAGCCCGAAGTAAGCCTGGTGGAGTACCAGAATTTCGAATCACTTTCCCGTCCCTGCCTGCCCCCACGTACCAAGGAGGAGTAGTAATAATACAAGAGAGAAGAGGAAGTATTATTGAGAGTTGCACAACGGGTGTATCATTAAGGCTCCAATTGGAAGACTTCATTTTACTCCAAAGACAATTTGTAAATTCTCCTATCCGCTTTGTACGTGATCCCCCGCTCCTACAGCTATTTGCTAAAGCGGGCGAATGTTGTTTCCTTGAAAATTCGCTGCTCTGTATTTTTTCCCCGAGAAATAAGAGCTTTTCCCTTTTATTCCCGTCAGAAGCGGCGCGTTTATCGAGTTACAAGAGAAAATTTTAGGTCATGAAATGATTTCCTGTACAATAGCCTCACGTCTTACTGAGAACGGCGGGGACTGAGGAGAGGAGATATAGAGAGGCTCCCTCTAAAATAAATAATTCAGTCTGCCATAGTCCCCAAAGCGAACTATTTGCTTTTTTTGTACTTTTATCAAACCCCTCAAACACTTTCCTCTGCATTATATTATATTCCCGTCGATTTTCTGAAGGAAGAAATTGAGGGAGTCGTCGACACACGGGAAAAGTATACTCCCATTCTGAAGATTGCCTTACCTCTCTTGAAGATTATGAGAAGGAGATGAAAGTAAGAGGAATGATGGCGGCTAATAACAGTAGGCCAAATAACCGGCTTCCAGCGACGCAGAACAATATCACATCATTGTTCTCCAAACTGCATGGAGCCTTTTCGGAAGCTATGGCTCCTCCAAAGTTGACCATTGATAAGCGCTCCTTGGAGAAAACCTGGAAGCTGATGGATAAAGTGGTGAAGCATTGCCAGCACCCGAAAATGAATTTAAAGAACTCTCCACCCTTCATCCTCGACATTCTCCCGGACACGTACCAACATCTCCGACTGATTTACTCCAAGTACGAGGATAAACTGTTGGCCCTGAATAATAATGAGTATTTCCGGCTATTTATTGAAAACCTGATGAATAAATGTAAACAAGCGATAAAACTGTTTAAAGAGGGGAAGGAGAAGATGTTCGATGAGACGTCGCACTACAGGAGGAACCTAACCAAGTTGAGTTTGGTTTTTAGCCATATGCTGAGTGAACTGAAAGCTCTCTTTCCAAGTGGTGTTTTCGGTGGTGACCAGTTTCGTATTACTAAGGCTGACGCTGCGGACTTCTGGAGGAGCAATTTTGGCAACAGGTATGAGATGTTTACACTTTTTAATGCGGTGTTATTAAAAAAAGCTTGAAAACCTAGGGGGTCATTGTCTATCAATATGATGCGGATTTTGCCAAGTTAATAATTACTCTTTCATGACAATTAAATTGTTTCACGCGAGATGATAATAATTGTTGCATAAAAGCAAGTTCTTTCAGTAATTGCGAAGCGAAAGGGGGTTTCTCCAAGTCATCCAAACCTTTGCTAGGTGCTCCGGTTTTAATTACGTCTGCCATGGCACACATGCCATTCAACGTGTCTTTTTGCCAGACAGTCATCAATAGGGTGCACATGTGATGAGAATTGTTGGAATTGTTAATTTTAATTGTTGGAGAGGTAATTGCTTAAAAACACAGGGCTTCTCATTATTTTTTCTGCACCATTTGCCAGTTGTAATAGTAATTGTAATATTTTTTGTTCTCGTGTACAACGCCGGAGGCTAACGTAGGACGTGCTTACTAGGACTTCATATGTTGTGAGAAAGGTTGAAGGCCATTATTTGGGCACTGCCACTCATTTCATAATTTAATTCGCATTTTATAATAATTCGTAGGAAGGCGAAGCCCAGTCGCATTTCGCAACAAAATTTTGCTCGGTTTCGTTTCAAACTATACTGTGGCGGATTCTGTGAAAATTGTAACAATGATAGTACATACAATTTTAATTTGAGTCCGAAAGTTTGTTTAGCAGGAACTAAAATAATAATAATTGTGTGACTTTGATTAGCTGTTATAAATAAAGGAGAAAAGCAGGGGCAAGCATACTTTCTGAAAGTGCACTCAATTTTATTGTTATTCGCTACTTTCCCGTGAATGCGCCAACTCCCCGGCGAATTATGGGAACAGCATTTGACATGCATGCCATTGCCAGTGATGTATAACGTTTGCCTTGAGGGTGTAAAGGTGTACGCTTGAGATCCTTTTATATCCTATACAACACCCACCTGAATTTCGAACTACCTTTGTGCAAAGAAGAAGAAGAAAAAATAAAAAATCTACTTCCTGTACTCCCATGTGGGTCTCGCTAGATGAATACACTTGATTTTTACAAGCAAGGAAGCTGAGGTAATTCGGGGGGAAGTTTCGGTAATAATAATATAAGTAGGTGTATTACTTGGTGTAAGATAGCACATGAAGGTTGTATTTGTATAGCTCTGCAAATTATGTGCTGTGCGTGGGCGATCCACTCAATTTAATTAATTTTCATCATCATCTGGGTTGCAGTTTGGTTGTGTGTATTGCTTTGCTATTTTGACGTGTGCTCCCTGTCAGTCACTATGTTCCAGACCGCCACCACCACCACCGCTACCTTTCCTTGGAATATGCTTATGGCTTTATATCAAATAATGATTTGAATGGCATGTATCATCCAGTTTGGGCTTGGTTATATCTGATATTGATTACTGTTTGATGTTCATATTATACAAACGCAAATGCTCACGGGTGCCATTTGCGGTGTCAGCACCCAAAATGATTCTACAAGAATATGCCAGAGATGTCACAAACTGGAGTTTGTGGAGTGGAAAAGTGGCTACATCAACAGGCTCAAATTACTTTTGCGCATTTAATGAATTTGTTGTTTACGTTTTGATAAATGTGGGAAGCTAATTGACTTTGTCAACGTGAGGATTCGCAATAAAGACCTTCGAAAGTTGGATGTTTGCCTTCGACAAGTTGCATTAGACCGTGTATTGAGTTTCCACAGAATACAAGGAAATACGGCGGAGGAGTGTAATATCATATGAGTAGAGAGTCAAAATTGGATAACAAGATAAAAGGTGCTGCAAGCTTGTGAAATCCAAAGCGGCGACGCGTGTTCGAAGGAGGCAATTCAAAATTAGGCTTATCCGTCTTAACAATACGCAAATATAATCAAGTCATTTAGTAGGTATGCCGCAAATGTCGCATTGTGTTACTTAGCATTGTTGTAGCGGACAGGAGCGGTGGCTAATTTCTTGAGCTTGCCAAAGTATCGTCGTATAGTTTCAATAATGTAGTCACGCCGATACTTTATACGGGAAAAAGGATGCGCCCATTTTTATTGATTACAGGAAGTGGCAAGCGATATCGAAATGTCGGTGAAATAAAAATGGTTCAGTCATGTGTACTGATCGTGATCACCACATCCTTTTGGTAATGCCATGCACAATTAGTCTTGGATTCGCTCTTGTTCAGCGAACTAGTCTTTCGCATGCCAGGTTGTAAAATATAAGACGTACGTACCTTATTATGCAATTTATAAAAGTAAGTGTTGTTTTGTTTTCTCCCATTCTCCTGCTTCTTAATTCATAATGACGTTTCGGTAGAAAAAATATCCACAAAGTAGACAATGCTCCTCAACACAATTAGCCTATTTGAGGATAGACAGACGAACAAACTAAATCCTTATTTTAAATTGAAAAAATGTCAGTTTGCAATTTGATTTGAAACCTAAAAAAGATTTGAATCGTCTTAGCCTTTTGAGAGAATACAATCGAGTCGAGGAAAAGTTGCTTCATAGTAGTAGTATACAATCACTGATTTCGATTCCTGATAACTGCACAAAAATATATGAATAGCACATAGGTATGCAAGTTGTAATTTTTTCTTTCGAAAGTATCCCATTCACAGAGGCATTTCGAATATCGATTGAATACCCCATCCCAAGATAAAATATGGAAATGCCTAGTTCATTTTTTGACAACGTAAGATTTATTGTCTTTTCATTTGCATTATTTCACGTTCCCTTCGGATTGCATCGTGTTCTTACAGACTCAACACGGACATCATATCGCAAGAGACCATATGCACTTTGCAATATTCTCCTTCGCTGGCTATATTGTACTAATGATCTAACGCAACGGGAACGGCATGATTCGGTGCTTTTCATGCATGCATGAATACCCAAAGTTAAAGGAATACGATATAAAATATATATGTAGAATTTCATACGTTTTTCTTTATTTGGTCGAAAGTCGAAGCTCACTATACCCATGCCCACATTATCCACTGCGAAGGGGAAAATTTAATGCTGTGGTGTTTCGATAGAAAACAAACATAATCGCGGGTTCGCAACCGTGCAGCCGTCCTTACAATAAATGGTATCGCGAAAAACATCACATAATAAAGGTAACTGTTCAGGTATATTACGTAGCTGGGGAAAATTAGCATTCTTTCATGTACTCATATTTGCACTGCACTGCTCTGCTTGAATAAAAAAAACCACCACGCTCATGCTCAGTGTGAATGTTTCATACTATCATCATATTACTTGAATCATCGCCATTGTCATGTTTCGCTGATGATATGTAATGATAGACAGAGTGAGCAGTGGATAGTGAGAACTCACCGTATTATTATAATTGGACGGACATTAATACAATTGTTCACATTTGCATTTTAATTTGATGTGCTTCATCTTGCGATGCGATGTGATATATGGTGCAGTTTCTCTCTGAAAAAAAAAATCTCCCTTTTTCCTTCCAACCGAGTCTGCTCTCTCAGATGAGCAAGCAAACAAGACTAACAAGAGAGGATGACTGCAGGAGGATGATACTAGATAATATGGATGGATACTATTATTATGGAAACATGGTTCATTATTAACTCTGATAGAATCTCCAATTGTTCTTTTCTCTCTCTCTGGTAGAGGTAGTAGTCTCTTTCCCGAGTACGGCATACTGCTGAGCTACACATTACTTATGCATGTGTAACAAATGGCCTTTTGTAATTTTGATTTTGCCTTGTCTTCCCTTCTCTCTCCATCTCCACTTGTGTTTCTTTCGCCAGAGTGTTGTCTATCTTGAAGATGGGCGGACAAGGAAACCTTTTGCTTTGGCGGAAGAATGGTGTATATGAGCGTATAGTGCACATTAAGCACGGCTTTTTTTAGTGCGTGGGCCTTTGCTGTAATTTACTTATTGTTTATTGCCCACTATGTAAAGCATTAGAGTGCTCTGCCTCACGTCTATTTTTATTAAAATGTCATGTGTCCACACACGGACTGTTTTGATCCCAGGATGTTATCCCTAATGTAGCAAATGTATTGTGCTTGATTTAAGAGGTATTTTAGTCATCAAGTTACATTATTTATTGTGCTTTTGTTAGTCACTTCTATAATGGTGAATGAGTAGAGCGTGGCAGGAGAGCAAGGGGGAAAATGGTAGTGAATATTTATCCCAAGATGAATATGTTTTTGGTGAAAGGATGCTTTGCATTTTGATTCGAAGAAGAAGAAGACGGAAAAACATTATTTTTTCAGTTGTAGCTCCGGCATGCATGATGACATATAGAACTAACTTCACAAGAAATGTTTCTCCAGAGGAAAGCAATAAAAGGGCTTCTTCGAATGAGAAATCTTGTGTATTACACGATGTGTAACTGTATTTGGTTGCTTACGTCTTTCACAGATCAGTATTAATGACCATGTTTTTTGTGGTTTTTCCTCTGTATTTTGTCTTCACTTCCTTCTTTTTATGTTTGCTGTTTCCTCGAGAAACCGACAGCTACTGTAGATATACCATTCCATCCAGCCAGATTATTATGCATTATGTTTTGTGTATAGTGCACTTTGGTGTCATGCGTGTATGTTTTCACTCACGCTATAATAATTGAAAAGTTGACATGACCGCTAAAGACGTGTGGGTAGAATTGGATTGGAGATTGGATACCGAAAAAGGATTCTTTCCTTTTCGAGAGGAAAAGTAATTTCTGATTTCACTTTACCTTCTCTCTCTCTCTCCCCGCAGACAACCAATATGTATCTATCTAAATTCTAGATTTACACTATATTTTACTTTCTTCTGGGTTATATCCGGTAGTAAATATTATATATAGGCGGGATAAAGTTTTCTCTAACATTTTTTACGTAATGTCAGCTTCCTCTCTGCCTGTCATTCTCCATGAATTGCAACGCTGTATCCGTACCCCATACAATCCCAACTCTTTGTACTAGATTTCCTTTGAGGACAACTTCTTCTTTGCTTGAAATATATAAAAATCCTGTGGGCAAGTCGTCAAGTCCAACGTTGTACATTATCTTCGATGTCATTATTGATTTCGCAAAAAAAAAACGAGAGTCAAGTGAAAGCAGCTAAAAAGAAATAGTTTTCTGACATGAATCCCAACGACCTATTTTCTTAACCATTCCATTAGTATTTCATTTTGCCTCAAGTTTCCCTTTGATTTCACGTTTGTCAAGTGATACTCAGGATGACGACGGCTTCAGTTATCACAACATAAATCACACTCTCCTCCTCACATTTTGATGACGGTGCAACTATACTCCTCTCTCTCCGTTTCAATGAGAAGTCTTAAAAACTGCTTACGTACGCTTTTACGACTTTTTTTCCTTCCTTTTCATTATCAAATATGCGTGGATAAAAATGTCATTCTAAACTTTTTTTTATAGTATCCATAAAGCTAAAAAGGTGTATTACTATTTTTCTATCAACTACGTGGGGCTCTACTCCACATATAGCTATCTATATTTACAATTTTCACAGCAGCCAAATGTCTGTTGTGGCGTGTCTGTTCATTATATTGGGAAGGGGCTCTTATGTAAATAGATTTGGCATCTGACTCGGATATTTTTGGTGGCATCCTTCCTGTTCACTCTTCTGCATACGTCAATAAGAACATTGAATTTAACCCTCGTCCCTCCCATGTATATTAAGCCCTCCTGGTTCATTTTTACATGGCATTGAACCATTTTTATACTCTGCCGTGTCGACGCTTTCTCTACAGCAGGAGTTTTTAGGAGTTGGAATGTCAAACATCTTTTTTGGACGCTCGTCATCATC
>JAANSN010001465.1:0-17998 GCA_036850665.1 Dicranocentrus wangi
TGTGAAATCTCGAGAAAAAAATAACTTTCCTCCAAAAACTTTAATAACATCTCATGAAACTCTGATTTATTCACCTCAGGGAGATCCCAAATTAAAACTGGGAGAGAAGGGGAAACAAGAAAAGAATGAAGGGTTTTTGTTCCTTGTAAATGAGAAAATTTCAAAAAAAAAGAAGTCAAAGTGGATACAGTGTGTTTCTCTTGCTCCGTTCCCATCTCATACTTTTCCGTTTTGAAAACTGCACCGAACTGGAAGGAAGTGAGAGTGTGCAAGTCTTGAAATTTAAAAAATGGAAGCCCTTTATTAGAAAAATGTTATCGGGTCGAGAAAGGGAATAAAACAAGTTAATTTTTCTTACTCTATAAAAAAAACTTTTCCTACGACGATATTTTTTTTGTAATTTAAGTATTCACACAGAAACTCCAGCAACTCACGTAGGTTTTACGTTTTTTTCTTTTTTCTCCTCCCGGTGAGAACCAGGCTCTGCATACAGACTGCATGCATACGTCGAGAAGGGAGTTGGCTTTCGCAAATAAAACTTGGGAAAGGATCATTAAATTCCTCTAGTAAAAAGTTTTTTTTACTGCTGCAGGGTAACGAGAGACTAATAAATCATACGAGAATGAAATACGCAAAGAAAACTTTTTCTGAATTTCCGCCCCACCATTTCAAATAATCCCTTTTCATCTTTTTCTTCTTCAGCGCTACTTTCTCATTTTCTCTCAAGACCAATTTTAAAGGGCTCTAATGAAGGGAAAAAAGAAAATCACGTGTGGGGGGTGGGCATCTATATATATGCATATGAACTTTACTGCTTGGACTTCTCACCCCACCACCGCCGAAAATCTTCTTATACTGGGTGTATATGCATGAGAGCAAATAAATGTCTTCATTTCCCGTGAAGATGGTGAGACGACGGAGAGGAGGAGAAAAGAAGCAAGACCGGAAAAAGATAGGCGCCTACAGCTGTCTTATCTCGACAATGTTCATAGAGAAAACTTGCAAGTATTAATCTTTTTCTGGGAGAAGGGAATTTTAAAGGAAAATGATGCATTTTAGCTTTTCCTCCTCAGTCCCGCAGTCCCTCCTTCCGCTTTTGTCACGCTGTTTTGGTGTGGTAGTAGTAGCAGTCGTCGTACGGCACGATATCATTGTAAGCTAATCAGAGGAATGCCTACACTCTTTTTCTTAATACATCTTAATTCCTCGCCCCGGCGCAATACCATGGAGTATGTAAATTTTCAATACTTTTTCTTTTCTCCCAAGCATAATGTACTTCTTGGGTGATTAAAATTGAATTATGGGAGTTTATTAGAGTTTTTCCGAGCAAAAAACTTGTCATGTGCTTTTCTCTCTCTCTCGCGTTTTTTTGGGTTGTGTATATACAACTTTGTTAGTGTTGCCGTTGTGGTTTTGGCTACATGACATCAACTCCACCAACTTGTGCACGGGCTACCGACCGACCGACCGTTCCTTCGCTAACAACCAGAAAAAACATTTATATAGTAATCCCCGAAAATAAATGTCTTTAATGAGCTAAACCACATATACAAAGTTGGTATGAAGGGAAACGAGACTATTTAAATGACTAAATGAGCGATATTCAAAATATATATAGAATAGAATAGACTTTAGTTTAGTCACATTTTATGGTGAATACCACCACATGGTTCTTGGCTTTTACGATTAGCCCGCACATGCCTTCCTTCTCTTCTGCTGGGACACAAAACTTGAAATAATAAAAATTCTCAGGGAAAATATGTCACGATAGTTGGGGGGCTCACAACGCATGTGTCATTTTCGCTAGTTTATTTTCAGTACAAAAAAACAAGAGTATGAGTATGAGTATGACTACGACTGGACAAGAACAAATGGAGCTAAAACGGAAAAAAGCCTTCGTCCTTTGTCTTCATGCCTCTGGTTGCATTTTTTTACTAGAAAATCGTGACTCATAAATATAGCCCGAAACAAAGGAGCTTGGCACGTATTATTTGCATACGCTTAACTAGGGCCAGCCTTGATTACAAGAAAAATGTGAGAGGTTCGGTTTATACGTGGCTCAGCGTGGTGTAAAACATTAAAAATTAGATCCACACGGGATAAAAAATCAACGAACAACTTCCCGATATCGAAAAAAGGAGAGAGGATGTTGAAAATGTATCAATAGAGAGAGTTGGGGCAACAACAGAGGTAAATGAAGAAATTACCGAGTTCATTAGTCAGCTTCCTGACAAACGGGCAACAAAGATGGCATATAATGAGTAATTGTTTATAACCTCAAGCGTCCTTTTGGGAAAGGAGATGAAGTTGCATCTGTCCAATTTGGGCATTTTGTAAGTAGGTACATGAGGAGAAAAGGTGGGTCCATGCGCAGAAAGCGCCGAGTGTGCATACTAAGGAGACAAGTAGGCAGAGAGGGAGAAGAAAAAGACTCATTAAAAATGTAGTAATCCAAAAAATATATATACGTATATCGGAGGGACGCTGATGTTCGCTACAAAATATTTACAGGGAAAAAATTGGATTAGTGGTAAACGGGAAGTTGGATTTTTCCCAATTAGCTAATTTCCAACGCTGTTTTCGATATATCGACTATGTAAACTGGGTATAAAACTAGGGTGAAAAATTTGAAAAATCCCCCCGTCAGCACGTACTCAAAATGGTAAAATTTTTCTCCGCACGACAAAAAATGGTGTAGATAAATAGAATTTTTATGAAAGTAAAGTGGTTGTTCTGGAGGTAGAAAATTATTGATCCAACAAATATTTGATAGTCACGCAATGTGGTACACGAGCCATTTACCGTGTTGTCGGTAAAAATCTTGTAAATAATGTCTTTTCCTCCGTGTTGATTCCCATTGGATCAACTAATATTACTTGTTATTTTTCCGTAAAAATGTGTCGAGGAAAATGTGTAAAAAATTTGATTCTTTTTAAACCCTCCACAAAACACAGGAGAACATCCTGAACAAAAATGTTACATTGAACAAGAGCATCTGCACATGGGAGGTTGAGAGCTCCTGCTCGATATGATATTTTGCCATGAAAAAAACAAGGTTATAGACGTGAGGGTGCGTGCGCACACAAAAACCGACAGATCAACATACACACACACCATATTTATCTCCTGTGGATATCTAAGCTGCTGATTTTTCACGAAAGTGAGCATGCGTTGAAAAAATGCCCCGTTTGTTTACAAGCTTGTTTCCCCATCCCAATACATACAAGGCAAGGATCGAGCCCCACTCGCCAATTTGATATTGGTTCGGAATAAAAATGTACTTAGCCTGGCAAATTAAACAGTTTTTAATTCAAGTAGGTACCTACCTAGTGTTGCTAACACATTGATAGGAAGCCGTTTTCTTCGGCCGTCCACTCTCTCCCAACCGCAACCGTATGGACAATAGTGCCTAAAACCTTACTACTAATAAACGGTGAGATCACGTTTGTAGGTTCTCCTTGATTGGTACGTGCGCAATTGAGAAAAAAACGTTGGTAAAAAATTCCCTTCCTCCTTCGCCAATTTAATAAAACTGGAAATTAACAAGGACTTCCCTAATCAGCGGAATATGTACGCAACGCCGCATCCCCACCGTTTGACTTAGGTACTCGTACTAGTTATAATAATAATGTCGTGGGCTAGTGGCTAGTAGTGCTCACAGTTTGGTTAACACTCTTATTGATTAATTTATTTACACAGAATAATGATAGATCAGCCCTGCTCCGTTTCCTTCCTCCTTCCATTAGGGCAATGTGCGAAGTATATTTACTCCTGGGTAGACACCTGATGAAGATGAGTTTTTGTGCATGCGACGCCCGTAGCTACAATAAAATATTACTGCTTTCAACAACAATAATGTTATGTCAACATGTGTGCAATCTGCCAAGGCGGAATAAAAAACCCGGCAGAGCAGAGGCACGCACGCGTCCAAACTAATTTTTTTTATGAATAATTTTTTCCTGTATGAGCAACCAGAGGATTTTTTTTTTCAATTTGCATAAAATATTGATATGGGGGAAGGAGGGAAAAAATCGGATATAAAAATCTTTCACGGCGGTGGTGGTCGTAGCTCGTAATCTAGTGTAATGGAATAGCTAAGTGAGAGGTGTTGTCAGGAGTCAGCTTGATTGATATCGACGCTTCACTGAGCGATGTTATCCTGCAAAGCAGCCACGGGTCAATTAAGTATGGGCAAGACGTCGCCACAATCATTATCCCATCTTTGAGGATCCATCAAGGGATCCATCTCATCTTTTGCTACCGTTCATTGCATACAATACCTAGTTTTTTCCCAATTTATTAGATTTTTTTTGTTCTTTGCAATTTTCCATGTTAGATGTTCAGAGAAATTTGTACGAGTCATAAAATACAGAGTTTAATATCTCCCACTCGCTCACTTCACTACCTACTTAGTTATTTATTTCTCGACAATTAGTTTAGGCCGGCCATATGACCTAATCAGGCGGGGAAAAAAGGTTGGAATACAACGGGGAAAGCTGCCAAGTCAATAAAATATCCTTGAATTATTTGATATGTCATAGAGCGATTCTTGCTTCTCGGGATTGCTTTCCACCTATAAAACACCACACCTTTGTTTCCTTTATCGCAGAGTTTGACAAGTGCACCATGTGTTTCGTTGTTTGCATAAGAGCTCCTAAGCGAAAGTCTTATTGGCCTAAATTAGCTGCCAAAATAATTGCTGGATGCCATCAAACCGGAGGGATATGCTGATATGCATGAATATTATGCTATGGCATTAGGGAAGATTAGTTCTTAAAGAGATCCTCTCTGGCTCAGCGTGTGTTTCTCATAGGTGTGCAGGCAGAGATACCGAATATCCTTACTCAAAAAGCTGTCGTGCCGACTGACTCAATGTGTATTACACGTCAAATCTACCAGGCAAGCAAACACCAGACAAAATCGACGTTTTTTTTCTGATTCCCCAAAAAAATAGCAGGCGAGGAGTACATGGTACGCTAAGTACCTACTCAAAATGCAAATAGGTGCGCATCATGATACAATTTTGGTTACACACTTTCTGTGTAACAGTTTGCTCGCTCCCATTGAGCTCACAGATGAGAATGAGAATGCTCGTGCTGGACATTGCTGTTGCCAGGTTTGGAACATAAATTAGCCTGTTGATTTCCTTGTTTATTTATTGACCAGTCTTCGAAGGACCCATGGGGCTTTCCATTCACTAATAAAATATACAAGTGGTGTACCGACCGACCACGTTACCAGTTCAAACTCTAGTGGTATCTATGTATGTACGTGTGTATGTCTTATAGATTTACGGATTGCGTATTATCGACTGACTGACTCATTGAGGAGTGCAGGCAGTGTTGTTGGGTTGGATGGAGCTGGTGAAGTGCACATGTTCTCCAACTCCAATCCAATGCCCAATGTGTCAGACTCAAATAATATGATTTCTTCTCAGATACGTCTCCCTTCTTCTCCCGCTCAGGTTAGTTAGTAAATGACGAGAAATTAGGCAAATTAGCGGCAAATTTACAAGCCTAGCCGTTTTCACATGTGATATGGATATGACAGGATATGTGGCTAGATTATCTCGAGATAAAAAAAAAAGTTACCACTCGAGGAGTAATCTTCTTGCGACTGATTAGTACCATTCACGGATCTTTTGTTAAAGCAAATTTTCTGCATTTAAAATGACTTCATTAGTCTGCTGACTGAGAATATTAGGGGTAAGAAAATATTTTAATTTTAGAGGGTGCAGGGCAAAACTGTTATGATAAGAAGGATACTACTAACAACTTACTACATATATATAGTTTACACTCATATCCTTTTTGATACCTTAACTTTTTTCTCAAACTCTCCAGATGTACAATTCCACGCAATTACGATCCCCTTTTGTTCGTGTCATTAGCATTAGGTGAAATGGAGTGAACCAGTAAAGTCAATTTTATTTTTTCTTGCCAATGGCAGTACAACCTTAACAATCAGACAAATGTGATGACTTTGTTGGGATATGCTAATCAGATGCGCATGATGATGATGATGAGATGAAGTCAAATTATAAATTGTGCGAGTAATTCAAAAACATTCCGTTTTTATAGGATTATCCTCAATTCTCACTTACCAACAGGGCGCAGGTAATTGGAAGCCGTGTTGCGAATAATTTGCATTTTGCACCGAATCCTCTAACGATTAAATTTTATTCTTGCAAAAAAATAATAATTGGTTTCGCAAAAAAGCGTGCGGTGAAATGAAGCGCTAATCGTTGTCACATACTTACATCAATTGGGTGCACTGTGTAATAACGAAAATAAAAAATAAAACACTAACCTTTTACACTGAGAAGCACGGCACAAAATTTTGGAATGATACGAATCCACTAAAAAATTAAAGCACGAAGCGCCTAAACTGAACAATCAATAGGTTGTTTACTTGACTTCGTAATAAGTTTGTAAATGTCAAATTACGATATCACGGGAAGTATATGCGCTCAGATTACGAAACATTTTACGGTCACAGGATATGAGTTTTTGTTAGCACGTTTGAGTAGCACATTTGTAAACTTGCACTTTTAGAGAAAAAAATCTTTAAAAAAAAGTCCTTTCGTCCCACAAAAGTGGACCTGAGAATCATGCTGCCCAACTAATTTAGGTAAGTTTATATTTTTATTTTTTAAAAAACTGTCAACCGACAACTCAAGGACCAGCCTGATTGACGGATATTGTTCCAACACTTTTTTCTCCACCGGAAGATTTTTTATGTTGTAAGAAAAGTTGCAAAACTAGTTGAATTTTTAAGATTTCTTTGTACTTCACAATAACCTGGTCAGTTGATGATTGGAAGGTGAGACGGGGAATGAGGTTAGTGGTCAACAGGGAAAGGAGACCGTATTGAACGTATATGACGGAAGGTAAGCAATACATTCAACATTCACCATCCAGGAAACTGTTACTCAAGGGACTGCACAGGGCTGTTGTGCTGGTTTAGCACTTGGCATGATTATCATGTTACAAGGCAGGAGGAGGTAAGCATTTTGTTTGAAAAAAATACGGACCGATGATGATTATTACATATATATATATATGCATTGAGGCGAGTTTTTTCCATGAAGTTGCATACGCAAAATGCGTTCTCTGCATTTGGTCCACATATTAGCCTCTGATAATGATATGGTATTGGACCATACTCAATCTAATTTGAATGATGCAACGAGCGCTGGCATCATCATGCCTGCATCCAGCCAGGAACAAGGCTCTTTATTCATCAAACATTCATTTTTAGCGTTAAGAACCAGTTTTTCGGAGAGAAAAAATCAGGAACAATATATACGCTCTCCTCGCCAGAAACTGTATGTTTGTATTTGGATAACAGTGACGGACGAGACGACGGTTTGGAACAGCTGAAAAACCATGGGAAGACGGCGGACGGACTTCTGGATTATATTTTGTTTTTTTCTTTCTATTCAATCAAAAAATATATGTGGTTCGGCAACTTTGGTGTGTACGTGCGAGGCTGATCAACATGATCACACCGGAATAATACCAGCATCTATTCTCATTGTGAGGTTGCTCATAAAAAAGCGTGATGTGATGCAAGAGAGTATGAGTAAAAAGCTTTTTTGCTTTTCAAAAATACGCAGCAAGCTCATTTATCCAGAATATTTGGATTGAATTGCATCTGCAATCAGAGAAAGTGAAAATGAAAAAAAACTCACATATTATTCATCATTCCTTCTGGTGACCAAGACCGGTTTTTCCCTATTCAAATCTGAAAATCTGGTCCTGGTCAGTTTTCGAGTCTTTTGTGACAAACTCGCACCGTGTGTGTGTGCTTTTGATGAAACGGGAGAGAGGAAAATGAATTTAACGAGCAATGCAATATGAATGCAAAAAACGTTCTCCTCTATAGTGGATTTTTATGCCGAGTGGGAATCTATTGATATCAGAGTTTTCATGCCGGAGTGTCTACTCGCAGAGTGGATCCCTTAGAGAATCAGATATTGGAACAAGATGTTCACGAGTGTAAAGATAGAACGAAGAGCTTGTCTACAAAATCACAAGGCAAAAATACACCCCAAAAACTGGTTTCAAATCAAACAAAACCAGTAGGGATCCACTTTTTTCTCGTTTGCTTCCCCTTTTCTCAAAAAAAGTGAGAGTGAGCAAAGGGTTCTTGGCTGGAGATGCTGCTGCTGAACTGAATGTAACGGATGTGTATACAGATCGAGAATCGAGTTCCGCTATTTTACATGAAAACCGTAACGCAACTGGATGCAATCGTAGTTTGGTTGACAGGAATGCACACAAGTTGCCATTCGGTAATACACTTTCTGTGCAATATGGTTGAAGGTCCTAGGTTGCATATATGACGGTTAAAACCAAAACATTGCAGATTCACAATTCGACTTGTATACATAGGGAAATAGCGCGTTTGCTCCTTACGCAACAAGGGCACACATGAATGAGTGCCAGTCCAGCTAGATCCATAAATCACCAATGTATTTCAATCCGCAGTGTAATGAATGACATCATTCAGGCAGGGGTTTTAGGGTTTACTGTTTCAAACCGGTTTTTGGATTAATGAACCGTTCTGTCTGTTTGGAGAACTTTATGGGTACCACAGTACCACCGCCAGCTGCATTTGCATTTTGCAACAAAAATCAATACAAGACCGTGAATTTTGCTAGAAACGTCTAGAATGGCGAGCCTGTTTTGCTCATTTATAATTTATAGAATTGTTGATTTAGCGGTTTATTCACATATGTGCTTTTTTAAAATTTGAATCATAGATTAATAAGACAATCCAAGAGAAATAATTGTCCATATTGATTGACAATGACAATAGGTAAAATGAATTGAACGCCAACCATTATATTCGCACAATAACGGCACGTATTAACCTTAACAGATTCAGAAACGTCCCAAAAATTGGCAAAAATGCTCAATATAAAACAAAAACCCAACTGACAGTACTTTAATTTTGATTTTGACATTGACAAGTGGATCGGAATGAACTTTGAAGTTCGAATGAATTCTGAAATTGTTCTATTGCCCCATTACCCGATCGACTAGGAAATTCACACAAACTAAGTCTGAGGTTACTGCTACTACGTGTAGGTATCTTACAACCTGATTCCGTAATTTTTACCACATGACTGGTTTATTGGAAAAATCATTGCAAATACACAAATATTTAGGTACCTAACCAAAATGCCTTCCATCAAATGCCGAATCTCTAGTAAAAGTAGTAATACCTACAATACCTTAGCCGCCGTCAATTGTATGAGAACCACAACGAATTTTCTAGACAAGACACCGATTTTTCTTGAAAACTAACCCAGGCGCAACAACACAGGATTTCCTGCAACGGTTACACTTTTGCCAAAAAATGCGGGCTGTGTAGCCACATTACGTATTCACAACCGCACCTAAGCTTCATAATTTCCTTTTCTACAAAAATCCGAAAAAATTTTGCTAACCCTTGTAAAAATCGGGAAAAAATCCCAAAAAATTTTAATATTCACAACAGAAATGCAACCACATCTACATGCAAACTAATGAAATTAATGGAGGCCGGAAAGGAATAAAATAAAATATTTTTTTGCAACTTATCAACTTCCACCTCCCTTCAATTTCATTACAAAATGGATCACCTTGAAATCCCCAGTGTAACTTTCAACCGGGCAAGATTATTTCAATCAAAATATATTAGGATAAAATTAAAAATCCATAAAAGCTCAGTCTGCACATGCCACACTCAGCCCATTAGTATTCCATTAGGTTTCATCACTTTTTTACTTTCCACTTAATGTTCTCTAATTTTTATCGTGCAAAGTGCACATAACTGAGAGACCATTGTGTTTTCTACTCCCATTTTTTCGACGCAACCTCACCTTTTCTGTTTTCACTGTCTCTTAATCAAGCACTCGACTCGGGCTGCAAGAGAGTGTGTGTATTTATGTGCGTCGAAGGTACTCTCGCGAAACAAGTGAGGATGAGTAAAATGATAATGAAAAGGATGTAATTGGTAATCGGTATTTTTTCTAATCTTTTCTGTATATTATTCTTCTGTCGTAAAAATCCTAAGCTGAGAATGTTCCGAGGATTTATGTACTGCTATAATACGATACACACACACACTCACTCACTCACTCCTCGAGCAATGGGAACGAGCTCCCGAAAAGAAAAAAAATATTGCGGAAAAAATGTGCAGTAGTAGTCATTGTACTGCTGGTGTTTACACAACACAGGACATGCTCCCATCTGCATCAAAAAATCCCTTATTAATATGCGCGATATCACTTTTTACCTCTGCCTTATGATCGCAGTTAATCAAACATCATTATGATCATCATGAAAGTATGTGTAGTGAAATGAAGTCATCCAGGTTGAGCTGTGAGTGAGCTGGCCAGCAGCATTAATATAACGTATTGCGTATAACAGCCGTCACTCACAGAGTGTATGTCTGTGCATGTAAAACGTCTTGTTGGATGGGTGTACTAGCAGCGTGAACCTGAAAAGTATTATTTTTAGAGTATCGCGCTCTACCTATGTCGCATTAAATCATTCTCGAAAATCCGAGAGGAAATGTCAATGAATTTTTTCAAACTTGAGTGAAGCTCGGGGTACATGCTCATAATAATCATTTTTGCGAGAGAGAGAGAATGAGAGAAAAAAAAGGAAAAGCTTTTTGCATTTTTGATTTTTTCCAAGTAATTACAGATTCTAAGTGGATATTTTTCCTGACATTGATGTTCCTTTCTGTTAATTGTCCGGGCCAGGCATGTTGGCTGGATTGTTAAACAAGTTGTCCAAGAGGGTTCGACAGTTGAAATTCGACAGTTGACCATGGACTAACAAGAATTCCTGCTGGGGCTCCATCAGGTGGACCATTAGCCGGGGTCATTAGTGTACGTGAATGCATTTGGAAATAGGGACTCGTCCCATTACAAATATGATATACGTCTTAGTCTCAGTCACTCTTGGTGAGTCTATAGTGTCAGGCAAAAGGACTGATTTAGGATTTTTTGGGGTATCGTGTTCCCTTGTTAGCTCTGTGACTGGTAAATATATAGTGAGCAGCACATTTTCATCTGTTCTACGAAACTGATGCCGATGCCGATCGGCTAGAGGGGACAAACCACAAGGAGGTTTTATGAACGATAAAATCCATCTTCAGAATGTGTTTACGAGGTGAAAAGCCAAGAGTTGCGAAAATGGATACATGGAGATAATGGGACATTCTTGGGAATTGATATTTTTGTATCCACTCCTGATAACAAATTATCCGGTAGTCAAAACTCGTTAAGATAAAAGTTTTTATAGATTCCTTTAGATTTTTACAAGAATGGAAATGCACAAGCACTCATTATTATTATCCCTGAGACAATGGCTCATTGAAGCCATCAAAGAAATGCAAGTCGCACGACTTGCCTCGACGAGGACACGAACGATGGGATTTTTGTGAGTACTTCGGAAAGTGTTTTGTCAGATGGAATCTTTTTTATAGCCTCGTCTGACAGGAAAAGAACGACTTTTCTATTTTCTACAGCTAAAAAATCCCGCAGTAGTCGTCATCATCAAAATGAAAATCGAATTTGTCCTCTCAGGCCTTCGCCTTGTACTAACTAGATGCAGTTCCAAATAAAGGAAATTCCTGAAATTACCATTTTACAGTTTTCCACTTCAACCCGCCGTGTACCGCCTCCTCCAATTCTCATTAGTACCTAACTCTGATCTTTTCCCTCCGAATTGGACGTCCGTACAATATTAAGGGCTCGGATTGGAGTGGGAAATGAAAAAGATGATGATGGTGAATGGGAAGGAGGAAGAAAAAAATTTCCATTTTATTTCCCCTTTGCTTACTTTACATTTCTCCAATTTTCTTTTCCAGACGGGGAGTCGGAAAGACAACAAGCACGTGTCATAACGTGATGGAGGCACTCACTCTGTATTTCTTTCCCTTCCGAGTTTATACAAAGGAGGAGAAAGCAAAATAAAAGTTTGGATACGCATCCGACAACAATGTTGATCCAGTATAGTAGTCGTATATATAACCATAAAGAAAATGGCACTGTTCGGGGCGAGCTCTAGCTACACGCTAGATGATATTCATGAAGATGAAGATGGAAGGTAAAACCCTTTCACGCGTTATGTCCTTACGGAAAGATATATGGCATATATGTCTAAATTAGGGTGCTTATTCTATTCCTCTCTGGGGCATTCCTTGTCTTCCCAAACTCCCTTTTCTCATCGAAAAGGAAATCGTGCGAAAAATTTTCATTTGTTCAGGCATCCCTGCTACTACCTTAGCACTAAAGCTGGTCTCTTCCCAAAGAATACATTAAAAGAAGCTTGATGCTTATATTGCTATACTTTGCTCCGCCACTCATATTTAAACTTTCACCCCACTTAAATTCTATTATAAATCATGAATGAACCGTTAAGCATTTTTAAAATTTGTCAATGACATGAGCCATTCTGAATTGTTATTTTATTGCCTCGGAAAAACATTGCATATTGAGGTTATCCCCCAGAAGAACAGAATTAATCGCAGACCTCCGGCACTCAAATAAAAAATGCTACGGTTTATTTCTGTATTTCGTTCATTGACACGCAATTAAATCTCCCATGATATTGTTTTTCTACATACTTTCCATTCATCTCGTGTAACTATACAGTGTCAACCTCTAAACAGTTCCCTGCCTATAAAATATTCCATTCATAAAGCAACTCAAGTGGGATATAAATCTTGTAAAGTAAGTGCATCCTTTTATTTCCTTTAAAAGGCAAATTCGTTATTAGTTTCCTTGCAAAAAAACACTTCCTATTAGTGTTGTTAGGTGTTGTTTCGCATATTTTAATCCAAGTCACTCTAACGCATTCCTCCACCTCCACCATCGCTCGCTCTCATCCCATCTGTTTTCAACTGACTGAGCCGATATAAATGTTTCTAAAAAATGAGATGATATTCACACGGTTTTAATTTGCACTACGGTATTCTTAAAACTCATTATGCGTCCGTTCCCCACAGGTACAAGATAAGTGGGGGGAGGGATATAGCAAATCATGCCAACCAGACGTGTAGGTACAAACCAACTAACTCCACTCAAATTCCGTTTTCGTTATTAGATATTCATTAAACCGGAAGAGAATGCTGGCGGAGGAGAGGAGTAAGTAACGCAACATCGAGCGTGTAATGCCTCACGAAAGAGCTTTCCTTTGTACTCCACACGCAGTAAACAATTTTCGGGGGCTACCCGCCCGCTCGACAGCTACACACAAAACTAAATGGATACATTATAAAACTAGACAAAGAAGAGTTGTCACCATTTGAAGACTTTGAAGTCTGAGAAGTGTCGCAATTAAATTTTGTTTCACCGGCGGCTTCTCCACGAAATAAAATGAAGAAAAAAGGGAACAAGGAACAAAACGGGTATTGCCTCAACTCAACCAAAGCAGGAAATGGAGTTATATTATTGACGACAAAAAAGGAGGAAATGTGATCGGGAGGAGGAACATAACCCACGCTAAAAACAAAATATCTCATGGCTCACAAAAGAGAAAAAAGGAATTGAAGCATAAAAAAGAGCAGAGTCAGCAGCCTTTATGAAAATCTAAAAAGTCAGGTTTGGGCTAAGCGCAAAGTTACACACTTTCTAATGGGGAGGGAGACGGTCGACGCGTGTTCAAAAATGGTCTATAGAGATATCGAATATTATGAATAAACATGTCATCCTATCGCCATTATCCAACGAGACAACGACTCTGTTTTTTTTCCTGACAGATTGCATGCCTACACACTTTTTAACTATCACTAACATCCACCAATTAACAACCGCTACACGCTGAATCCCCCTTAATTTTTTTTCTTGCTAAAGTCTAGAAGATGGTATATCAATTAAAAAACCTGGACTCATTGGGCTATTGTTTGGATATAACAGGAACATCTATGAAGATTTTATGATGATTTGTAATGAGCTACCATGTAGAAAACTCATTACAACTAAACACTCTCTCTCTCTCGAGGTAAAAAAATTGAGTAGATCCATGTAAAACGGAAAAGTTAATGAAGCCCAAGATGATCCCTCTTCTTTTTTCCCTTGTACCTTTTCCTACATTTTTTGGACCAACAATCCGGTTTGCTCTCACGCACGAAACACGGCGGCAAGGAAAACAGACGGTACATCTTGTAGCCTCTGTTGGGGTCCTGTTCAACTTCATCTTTATCCAGCGACTCGTGTTGCGGTACCATCCGGAAAATGTGTAGACTAGCAGGGTTGCCCTCAGTTTTAGGGGAATCTATGACGCCCGGCTTGCTCCTCTTACTTTGTTCACAGCAACATATAATTTTCACCTCGTCTTCCCATCCCTGCGCACTTTGAACACCATTTTTGCTGTTGCCACTAAAAATGTGTGTAATTTTTCTGGTGTCATCAATTTTTATTTTGAAACATTGAAGAGGATGCATGCTTACTAATAATCCCTCACGATTTTTTATAATGGATGGATTTTATGTGCAGTTATTATTCACTCCCCTGCAATTATATTGAGAGGTTAAAAATATTTTTCTGGGATATTGACAGCCACCAACGGAATATAAATGGTCTATTTTGGTAGGCAATCAAATAAATTCCAATGCATTTTCGTGGCGTAGTCTTAATTATTCCCGTTCCCAATTGCAAGTTTTGAATTGAGGTTTTGTGGCTAATGCAAAGTTTTAAGGGAAAATATCAAGTTGAAAATGTTCCCTAGTATAAAATCAGTGGCGGTGGTGGTGGCTGGGAGGAGGATCTTTTTTGGCAATAGGCTAGAATATACATGGATGTATTAGGAATTAATTAGTAGTTTTGAGGCTCATGTTCTCTGTCTGTTCTGCCAACCCAGCCAACCATCAACATCCATTGGAATTTGTCCTTGCAGGAAATAATGACCAAGCAGCAACTAACAACTCAAAGTGGTAAAATTCGGTGGGAAGATTCCCATTTTAATTTTCTACCAGATTCCAAAGCACAGATCCTATGGTTTTCAGGCCAGAAAAAGTTTTGTAGTCTTATGGTTTCGGGTTTACTCATGAGTGAACCGAAATGCGGACGAGTGGGCTCCCTGCATTCATTAGAAGTGAGCGAATTGAACTCTTTTCTCTTCGTTTTCAGGCCAGAGGAAAAGTAGTCGACGACATTATATATGACTATGAGAAAGGGACAATAGACTTAATTAAAATTAATTAAAGAGAGTCTCCAGTCTCCTCACAGAGAGCACCCAATCAGGACCCAGTGCAGTTCGAGGTCTCTGAAAGGCCAAGAAAAGAAAGGGAATATTGAGGTGTAAAGCAAGAGAGAAATGTGAGAATAAAGAATGGGAAAATGAAAGAAAAGGGAATAAATGCAGAGTGGTGCTCGTGCTCGGCCTATCATTTTATACCTTTGGAATAATGAGAGGAGGGAGCAAGGCAAGTTGACTAGTTTTCAATTTCGTTTTCGACATCCTACACCCTTTTTATCATTACAGTTCCAATTCCAGTTGAGTCGAGGAGAGTAGACTAGTAGTAACGTAACCGCTCCTGTCTTTAATCTCATTCTGAAACGAAATCACTTTACATCATCGCACAGAATACTATCTAAGATGAGAAGAAGCGAAGGGAGATGAGTGCCTATGTTCAATGCAATAATAATAACGGTGAACATCACATCATGAGTCCAACTCATGTTCATGTTGCAAGTAGACATCATTATATATAATATTCCTTGTCCAGGTGCCGTATATCACACTCCCGGGTATTCAGTCTGGCATTCAATTAGGGAAGCCCAAGCCCAAGGCTTCAGGGGAAACGAATATGATGACTTACAGAGAACGGAATCCATTGAAAATTGGAGTGACGAGGAGCAGGGAGCCTTGGCACAGTAGTTTATTATTTCTCAAAGTCATCATCATTTGATGAAAATGTAATAATGAAGGCTCATCACACTTCATTATAGTATTTCCCTTTAGATTGAATGGGGAAGAGGAGAAGAGAAATTTGATTCTTGAAATAGGGCAGCATGTAGTGCAATTGATGAAGACTCTTTTATAGAATAATATCTCCGACCAGGAAAGAAATAGCCTTGATGACTGACTATTCGCGTTGGTGGTGGTGGCAGGTGATTTACTTCAGAATAGAGCTATACAAATTTGATGTCACCTATTATTTCGAAAATGAGCCGAGGAGCTCGGGAAATTAAACTAAAACAATGGACAGTGTTGTTGTGTGGAGGCGGGGTGGAACTATATGTTTTGGGAAATTTGGTGGAAATAATAAGTTGTTGCTCGTATAGAGCTCAACTCACTCGACTCACGTGCTGGCCTGATGCAAACCGCAAGGTATTTGTTTGTGAGAAAGGTAGTGAAAAAATATGTTGTTTTGATTGAAGTGAGGGATGTAACTTTTCTGTTGGGTAACTCAAGACAGGCAAATTGATGAGGGTCAGCTCATATTCAACCTGCATGATAACACTGTCGGATTTCCTACAAGAATACCTGTTTACCTCTCATCTCGCCTTATAAACAGAGGAGGTAGCGAAGCCCCAACTCAAGAATTGTAACTCGTTGGAGTTCCATAATTGCTCGTTATGAAAATTACATGAAGCGAACAATTCAGATTTGAATTTTTTCGAAAACCCCTTCCCCCATCTTGTTCCTCACGTACGGAATGGTAATGTTTGGAACAGGAAAAAATCCTCCCGTGAAAATTCAATGAGATGGAATGCTTGCTTTTACATGGATTTTCAATTAAAACAATGATTAGCAGTTCCTGCGCGCAGAACCCAGCCAGAATTAAAATGTGGATGTTATGTAACTCTCGGCGAGATTAATTATCCCCTATTTTTTCGGACTCTGGTTGCACTCTTCTACTTTTCATCCTTCTCTCTCTCTCTCCCAGAGGAAATCTTTAACAGTTTTACTTACATTCAGTATACGAAAAAAAAATATCCGACTATGTTACATTACGTGAGGGAGGGATGAGGATAATAATATTATTGGCAACTTGTAAAAATTTTGCCGGTCCAACAACACCAACATGTTTGTAATCGCTGTAAAATGTAATGTAATACGGGGGATGTGAGTACGAGCATCAGTAGCAGTTCCATTCGACATTTTTATTTCGCCCGGAGACCCCATCATCATTAGTATTCATAGAGTCATATTGTTTTTTCCAACAAAAGAAAGAAGCTGTTGCTCCTCGCTAACAGTAAGTGAATAACCGATAACTTGATTAAAAAATTGGAGTTTTATATGTATCATGCTCAGATTTTAAATGAATTTATTTCTTGATCAAATTAATGTTTCATTCTTTTAAAAATACATAAAAAGTTACTTTGCTCGGAGGAAATAGTAATTGTTGGCGAAAAAATTGGAGATACATGGGCAGTAAAAGTTCATATGAGGAATGTGAAGAACGCATACTAATTTCTTTTCTCCTTTTTTTCTCTCCCTTGTGAAAACATTTTTTCTTCACTGTCGGGCCCGTCGTCCTCGCCGTCGTGAGTTGTGTGTGTGTGGTTGTTCGAACTTGGGTGGAGGTTCTTCTTGAAGGAGCGACGCGTTAGGAGTTACAAGAGTAAGCAGGAGCACATGAAGAGGAATGGAGAAAGAAAATGCTTTTGGTTGGAAGAAACAGGAAAGAACTAGAACGCAGGCACAGGAAATGATGGTGCTTCCAATCCGTGCTGTTTTCATTACACGTTCACTCACGTTACATGCCGGGGCAATAGCGTGGCGAGCATGAGTGCTTGCTTGTTTTAAACGGGAAAATAAAAAAAAGTGTAGAAGACGAGCAACCTCATTTCTTTTCCCCTTCTTCTAAAGCCTCTCTCTCTCTCTCTCGCTCGCTTAATGGTTCAAGGGTGGCAAGGGAGTGATATAAGAAGAAGGGGATAGCAGCACAAAGAAAAGCTGGGATATATGGGAATTTTTGAAGTGTATATGGGAACGTGGCTTGCCTGCTAGCTGGCTGGCTCTGCCTGTGTGTGAGAGAGAGAGAG
>JAANSN010001465.1:18020-33225 GCA_036850665.1 Dicranocentrus wangi
GAGAGAGAGAGAGAGGGGAGCAGGCGAGCGAGGGGAAACAACTCTCTTTCACTTGGATATATATGGGTAGTTGATTCCCTCTCTCTTTTATATTTTTGTAAGGAGAATAAGAAGGGGAACTCTTTTGCGACTTGATTGGAGAAAAGTGAAGCAACCAACTCCACCTCCGGCACGAGCTTCATTGGCCCTAGTGCGGTAAGAATGTGAGTTAGATCCCAACCTGAGCAAAGTCCTAACCGCCTTTTCTTCACAAAAAATCCCTTTTGTTCCTTTTTCTATTTAGGGGAAAAAATTCCAGGGCTTGATGTACCCTTCTTTTTCTTTTGTGCAGGGGCTACCGAGCTACCACTGGCTCATACAGCGTAAACGTAGCAGAGGTACAGGAAAAAATAGTCACACGATATTTATATGTTAAATGGAGACGTTGAGTACATATGAAAATGTCAACCTTGTTCGTGAAAAACTACTCCCGGAATAACGCCAACATTATCTACTTTACGCATTACCATCAGTATGCTTCAATAAAAAAAATAGCAGCGTCAGATTTCGTACAATTTTTCATCACAATATGACTATGTTACAGTATATGTCTTCTGTCCATCTTGACCTTAGTCTTTCAAAACTTCCCTTTTGTCATTCTTTTCACGACTCAATGGACAATGTTTTGCATATGTGCAAGATGACATTTTTTATTGAATTTCGTTTTGTTCTCTCATACGTGAATACAAGCTTATGACAGCTTGTTTCCTCCTTTTGTCAGCCAAGCGATGAAGACCAATATACAAGACATGTGTATGTAGGTATGTGTATCATGATGATGTTTTTTGCAAGGGAATAAAAAAATTATTCTCCTCATTTTTCACATTCTAATCTAATCGCATCGTTAATACGGAATGTCAATAACAATTCAAACTGGTAAACAGATGAGCTCAGCGAGTGAAGCTGCATTTTATTAGAATATTTAGATCCAACGATACATAATATCGATAACATCATGTTGTGCTTGTTACGTGTTTACATTTCACCGAATTCCGTATCCAATTGGGAATGCATAGGGCAACACGTAGCAGAGCAACATGTGTATATAGATTTAATTATAGAGAGTCAATTACTTCATCTAAAAATGGCAGGTCAGTCAGACGCTGGCCCATCAACTTTCAAGTCATCAACCAGTAGCCGAAAAACAAGAAAAATCCGAAAATGGCCTTTACAAGCGATACTTTTTAACACCTAAGTATCACGCACTGGCTGGTTTTGCATACATTCCAGATGATACATGATGGGATATTTTACTTGTACGATAATCCATTACACAATTTTTTTCTCCAATACGACAAAGAAAAATGTGGAGAAAAACAGTAATCAGATGTGTAAGTGGGTAATAGTAAGGCATTACGGATTTTTTCTCAACTCCTCATTAGTAAAGACATTCATCAAGTTAGCCACTCAGATGTCTCATCGCACAGCCCAGCCAATACATGGTAAAACTGTTTAGCGATAGCCAGCCAGAAAAATGTACGCCTCCCGCATTGCTCCCACTTGGTGTGTGTGGTTTTAGCCAGGAAAAAACTAACTATGCTTTTAAAAATAGTAGTTGTTGCTACCAACGAGCACAACACAAGAAGCTTAACAGTCCGTGTCAAGGTGTGTCTCTTTTGTGCTACTGGCTGCTACCCATCAAAGTCACACGTCTGCCAATTACGCCAAGAACCAACAGAGACGTTACCTCTACTAACATAAGCATATACGCACAAACCAAAAAAATATTTTTTTCTCAGCTTGGGAATTATTTTTCTCTCAACTTTTCCTTAATCCCGTCGATAAAGCTTTAATAATAAAGTGAATTTTACTGTGGAGCAGCAGTCTTGCCCGTATATGTACAGAATACAGCTCATGTAGTTTTTGTAGTTGGAGAATGTGATCGTATATCTGCCACCAAAAGTAGATATTATGAGGGTATTAATGACATTCGGATGTTTATGACTACCACGAGGAGTACTCAAGCTCTTTTTTCTCATTGCCTTTATCACCAACACATCAATCAGGTTTCAGCAGAGAGCTAGCTTGTCCAAAATAATAATATGATGATAAATCGAGATAGACCGTGTGGTGCAAGTGGTCCTACTCCTATCCTATATGATACTTGCTCCAAAGTTTCCTTCGTCATTCGCCAAGGAACCAGTGTGTATTTCAGTAGTTCTCACATGTAATGTACCAGAACGACGATACCAATCTCTTTCTTGCCTGCGACTATGAATTTTAGCGTGAATGAAAATCAAGGTGGACTTTACTGTGTATAAGGTATCATATCATCCAGCAAAAACACTCCGTGCATGATGATTTTCATATGGACTAGATAAAAATCGACAACTTTATCCTTGGAAAATGTGTTTTTGCCAGGGTACATGCTTATAGTTTCACCTAAAATGCCAAATACAATAGCACACACGTATAATAATGTTTATTTCGACTGAGAAAATGATCATTCCTAATGGCTTTCAAATGGTGGTAGTACAACACTTGATAGCGCCGTGAACACGACTACCGTCTATTTTCACAGGAAACCAGTTTCTGCACACATTTTATTCCGCAGATATACGATACACGTCAACCCTATCGCTACGTACTCGGCAAAAATGATTAGTGCACCTTGGAAGAAGCACACACGGCAGAGCAGAGCACAACCAAAATTACGCTTTTGAATAATTCACATGGAAAAGAGACGGGCAAAAGTTGTAATTCTTTTTCCCTGATGATTATTACTGCACCACCTATCTTTAAGTCGAGGATAGTTAATGATTTATAATCGCTTAAATCGAGATTATGTGTAATTTTCCAGGCTAGAGACAACTCCGAAATCATCGCCGTAATTTCGGATAAAGTATAAAACGTGTCTGTCCAGCGAACGGAGTCATTTATTGTCGAGACAAATGAGAAGATCAGGGCATACACTCAATAAAAAATATGGTACAACTGGTAGCCATAATTATTTTATGGAAGCGCATCACATCCTTTCCGTCTTCTCGCTAATAAAGAGCGATTAGACTGAAATCAGTCTGGAATACATTGTGCTGTGCTCCCTATTCCATATTACATATACTTTCTTATGATAATAATATTACATAGTAGTATATACGCAATAAATCGCACATGAGTTTTGGCTAGTAGCAGTTGAGCAGTACAGCTGCATAATAATATGTATGCCCAGCTAAGCTCCATTTTCTTAAAGGATTTTGCCTACACGTTATATATGCATAATATCATCCCTTATCCAATGCCACGCAAAATTAGCCATGTGTGGAAATAATGATTGTCCATTAATGGTAATAAAGCAATATAATATATGCCCATTAGCTCCGAGTCTCAGTCAGTCTCAACTGATATCAGAGAGAGAGTTCGACTTGCCAGTATTTAGTATTGTAAGAAGGTGTACAACTTTTTTTGAAAAAATAATTAGCACCAAGGAGTTCACCCGTAGGTAGTATCAGCTCATGTAAATAGAGTCTCCGTGAGATTTTTCCGAAATGAAGAAAATTTCGTGGCACGTTCGATTCCCTTTACGTCATTGAATAATGCCGGTTGCGCCTGCCACTCCAACTCCAACTCCAACCTACCTGTTTCTTTATTCTCCCTTTATCGCTTCATCCCGAAAATTTTTCCTTTTTTCGAGCTGCATGTAAACAACGGTGTTGGTAAATACTAGGCTCGTCGTCTTCCAATCACGTACGAACGAACGGATTGAAAAACATGAAAAAAGGATTCACTGTACAAGCAAGTTTTTTTTTTCGCCTTCGAGTAATTTACGTAAGTACAGCTGTTTTAATCCTCGTTAAGGGTGGTGGCTCACTAATACTAATAGAACGCTTGGGCCTCCAAAAGACCAACTCCCATCCTCCGTCCATATTTTTTTCTCTAGTCAATTATGAAATCGTTTATAATTTTCACAAGGAATTTAGAGTGCACCTATTTTTAACCGGTATCTTAATGAAAACAAAAACAGATTGAGATTCTTTTACAGTCAGTCAGTCTTCTAACAGTAAACTGCGGTAACATTTCCTTTTACATAAAGAAGCACTTGAGTGATAGCGCTCAGCTAGAGAAAATTAGTAGCTATTAATTCCAATCTGGTGAGTAAAAGGCAATGAGGCAGTGAGACTCGACTGTGAAAAGAAGTCCTGTAAAAGAATTCTCTGAGAAGTAAGAAGAGGAAGGCATAGTATTTAAAAAGGGGAGGGAGAAGAGGAATAATGTAATGTCTATAATATGCGAGTCCCGTGTGACAAAAACCCTTTCTGCGGGTGACACTTTGAAAAGGCAAGTATAGCATTTAAAATAGAATATCCCTTTTAGCTAAAAGTGAAGCCAGCACTACAAAGCGGCGAGTTTTACGGAGAAAATTGAAATTTTGTAGTGGCAATTGTATCTCTTTTATTATATCTCTTATTGTTATTTCCACCGCTCTCTCCCAGAAAAGTCTTCACGTTGTGAAAATTTTCTGTAGACTTTTCCCTCTGAAATGTGTTGTACATCCGCGTGTGTAGCCTGCTCTGCTCCTCAGAGGCTGGCTGGCAGTGGCTCTTCCCGAATTTCCCATTTCCGACTACCCACTTTTGTCGAATTTCCATGAGAAAAGAGTGAAATGTGGAGTGGGCTTTGCTAGTCACGAAAACTGGCAAGTCTACAAGGGACACGGTAAAAGGAATACTAATGAATTAATTTCAAACAAAACATTCAAAGGGACTGACAAAATTACAAAACGTCTGAAAGGGAGAAAGATGAGAGACTCTTGCAAGCAATTTTACTTTCTCTTCCAAGTGTCCCACATTAGCATTCTAAATGAGCTTCAACCGCCATCCACACGGCTGCTGCTCCCTTGCTTACTACCTACTCTACTTCCCCATGCATACTTCCATACTTTCCACCTCTGGAGAATTCAACCGCGGCCACTAGTACTTTTCAAGCCTGTTCCCTCTTCCGTCCTAGCAGCTAGCTCTCCCTTCTATAGACTTTTATATAATTCGAAATAAAATAGATTTTCAAACGGATGGGACACGGGAAACTCTCCAAGCGAAAATTTTGACATGGAAATCATGGAAAACGAAATTTGGCTAGAAAATCCTTCTTCTTCTTCTTCTTCCTTACTCTCACTTAGCAGGAGTCTCCTTCCTTTTATAGTTGAATTCAAGTAAAATACGGGGGATAACGACTACGAGGACGACGATGATGAAGTCTGGTTTTCCGACAACGGAGCGTGTGGCCCATACCCCATTTAAAACGTGTATATTTATACTTTTGTAGAAAACGAAATCTGCTCACTTTTCTAATATTTATGTGGCCCTTTCCTGTAAAAGCCTTGGACTTACGGAACTGAAAATGAAATATGACTTCCAGCCTCGGTCCCTGTATCCAATACCAATAAAGCCCAACCTTGGCTCGGCGGCTCCGCTCCTTTAATATTCCGTCTGAGAAGCAGCCCGAAAATGTAAACAGTGTACACAGACGAGGAAATTATTTCCCTTTTCCCAAACTAATCTCGCGACTTTCTTATGCACCAAGAATCCATAATCTGAGCATGATTGATGAACCGGTACAGAGTAAAATAATAATGTTTACAGGATTTTATTTATGGCCTTTGATTTACTATCATAAAATCCGAAGGCGGATGAGCAAAATTCCGAGCATCGTTGAGAAAGTTTATATTTTGTTCTGTTTACCCGATTAGTAAAAAGGAGTTGTGTTTTTTTTTTGTGAAGACATTTCAAATTCAGAGCACGTCTCCGGTGTTCCCTACACCTACCCTAACGAAAACGTAGTACGTAGGTTGCATGCCGAGTTTACTTGGTTTATTTGCTGGGTGTACCTGCCTACGCCTACCAGTTCATTCAAGTATTAAAGTAAAATTATCCAGATTGAAATAGTAGTAGTTAGTTTAGTCGGAGGTGGTGTGGCATTATCAAGTTTCGGTATCCTCGAAAAATTGCTTAGAGTAAATAGGAAAAGTTGCCAAATTTTGGATACTTTGCGGTATTTCATTCCAGTTTTACGGCCGATGCTTATTAGATTTGTTTTCTGAAAGATTCGAGTCTCCTCTAAATTTGCATTCATTACCCGTATTACTCCTCCCAAATACGGATTTTATAGCGTGTTCTCCGAGAATGAAGCACTGCTACTAGAGTCATTTCCGGTGACAATGACTAATTTAATCGGAATACCGTCAGCTCATCTAATCCACCAAAATAGTATGCACAAAGTTATGTACGTATAAACCCCGTCTGTAAACAGCTTATACCTTTGCATACAATTTGCATTAGTAATGAGATCACAGTCTCTCACCGTCTCTATTTCCGTACGAGAAGAGAGAAAGAGAGAGAGGAACACCCAGAATAAATACATTTTGTTCAAATAACAGCTATTATTTTTGCGCTAATGTTTATTTCTTAACAAAATTTGCTGATACAGTGGAAGTATCGTGGAGCCAGAAACGAAAAAGCATATTGCTCCCTATTTAAAATTTTAATGGTTACAAACAAGTCAGGGCGTTTGGTTAGACGGGAGAAGCCATGGTTGGGAGGTTGGCGAGAAGGGATATAAAACTATAAAATGGTTGAGGATTCTCCATATACACCTAGCATTTTCGGGTAAATCCCCTCTCAAAATGGAGTAACATGGTGGTGGTAGTGGTGTGGTGGTGGCTTCTAATTTTTTTCCTTGTTCCAAGCCGATGTAGGGGGAAAAAGTAGAGAGATGAAAAAGGGGGCTCTCTCTCTCTCATACACACACAAAAGGAAATAAAAGAGGAAAATCAAGAGAGTTGAGTTGGGGGAATGGAAAAGTTTTGTTTGTTTGAAAAGTAATGAGCTCTTCAGCATAGACTCTCGCAGATCGGAGATTCTCCCTGCTTCCTTGTCGGGAAAAAGTAAAAGTAGTAAGGTAAAATTACGTTCTCCCTTCAAAGGAGTAAGGGAATGAATGGAGGAGCAGTTACGGTGAATATGGGAGTTTTACACACAAAAAGATAAAAAGGCAACGGGAAGTGTGTAGTATGGCGGTGGTGGTAGAGGCAGTGGTGATGGGAGCAGTAAAAGACAAAATATAACAAGGCTTTGATATACCCGTAGATCCTAACTTTTCTAAAAACGCAAGTCTATAAAAGTGATACGAGGAGGGGCATAATAGATGAAGATTCAAGTTGTTTTTCCAACGGCGCTTCCTTGAATGCTTGAAACGAACGCAATAACAGTTTTCATATGAGCCCCGTGCAACATATATAAAGGGATATCACCTTATACATATTTACTACTAGATATATAGATATTTCCAGTTTTCCTATTCTTCTTTTACCTCTTTGAAAGTCGAAACCACCATCATCCTAAGCACACGGGAGGAAAAGGCACCATGAAAAGCATTGTAAAATTTTACCGAAAAGACTGCCGAGAAAAAGAGGAAAATGCCATGTTTTTCCTATAGGCTTTTTGTGTTTCCCTTATACTTCTGCCCTGCTGAAAAAGGATAGTGGTGGTAGAGGAAAGGGAGCAGGAGAAAATGGTAAAGTTTGTCGATGAGTTTTCTCTTCCTCCAGGGAAAATAATGAGGCGAGACAGAGAAAAGTTTTAGTAGGGTAAAAAGCTTCCCGCATCATCATCCCTGTATTTTATCCCACCTCAGATGTGGACGTCTCCCCAGGAACACCACACGTAGAAAAACGAAAATCCCTTCACAATGGAATCCCCGTTTGTAGCTCACAAAATAATAAAAAAAAAGTTACATCCATATAGTTCAGAAGCATGCATCTCCACCACCACCACCACTATACCACTTCAACTTCTTGTGCAGCTCTTCCCTTTTCTTTTATATTGTTTGCCTGGTAGTACATATAAAAAAGGCAAAATGTACAGAACAGAAAATGGAGTGGAGGGCTATAAGACTATATACGCACACATTATATTTTCCCATTTTGCATTCATCATGCGAGCCGAGTAGAGAAAAGTATAGTGGTAATGTATAAACCTCACCGTAAGGGAATACGTTGAGATTGAGATCCCTTTCTGATGAGCTGTTCTTTTCGTGTCATGCTTTCCTGCTTACTACTTTCACTCCGTTTCGCTCGATTTTCATAGAAAACTTTCGATTAATTATGAAACTATATGTGGAAAAAGGGCTTATATATAAATTTCGTGTTTTTACATCCAGCCTCAACGACACAAAAGCTTAGCCCCGACCAGTTTCCCCAAAGACTAAAAAGGAAGTCGTAATTTTAGGAATACGAAATAGGATGGAGGATCCCAGCCAAAAACTAATGACTTTCGTCTTTACCATTTCGGGCTCCTGCTGCAAGAGATAGTTTGTGCTTTGCCAAAGTATTTAACTATCTACTCAACATTTCCCGCGATAACGATAGATAAGCAGAGGTTCTTACTGCTTTCTCCACTTTTACTGCTCATTTCCGCTCCTGCCTACAGCCATATATGGTGTAATTAAGTTTGTTTCGCTGGCTCATCATTAGAGTCTAATTCTGGCTTCTAACTTCATTACAAGTACCTAATCACTTTTTCAGAATAAAAGTGAGCGTATCAGATCAGCCGGTCTCTCTCTGAAAACAGCGGCGAGGCTCTATATACCTATGTATATAAGCCATTATAGTCTTGTCTATTTTTTCTCCTTTTCTTGAAAATCAGTGAAGTAGCAGGGCGAGATACACAGCAGCATTCATCCCTGTAATTAACTTTTCTGCTTTTTGTACGTTTCCCCTGTCGACTCTCCATGATGTTATGGAAAATGGGGATGTTCCAGCGCATGTAATTATTTCTGGTTTGTAAAGAACTACTGCCTCACAGCTCACCATAGCCGCATATGTATACGGCAGTAACGAATGTGTAATTTTTAGACGTGGTAATCACAAGGGAGATTCACTTGACGGATTTTGAAATATTCAACAAACATGGCGAAAAAGAGGAAGAAATCACATGAGTTACATGAATACAATTGGTCGTAGGGAGTATGGATCGTAAAAATCTCATTGAACGAAATTCGAAAGGGTCCCCGGGGTAAGCTTTGAGAAAAAGGATTAAGTGGTAACCCTCTTGGAACTAATAAATCATGCTCCCAAATTCAAGCAAACTATGAAAGAAGAAGGTAGATCGGATCTCTCTGTTCATACTTTTATCGTTGCTTCTCATTTGGTGCAAACGGAGTACCCTCCTCGGTGATTTCCTCACAGTTTTCTTGCACACTTTATTTTCATTTTCCTCCATGTTCTAAATAAATACGAGGCAATAAATGTGTAAGAAAGTGTTATTAAAGTTCCAGGGACACAGAGAGAAGAAATTTTGAATCCTCTTTGAAAATAGATGTCGGCTGTACTGCTCCTTCTTTCCTTTTATAAATACAGGGAGCGGTTGAGTCGTAGCCTTAATTAATTATTCCTAAGAGCCCAGCATTCTTATTACTCTTGAAGACTCTGAGTGAGACTCATTTTCTTATGTAAATTGCCATTTTGGAGTAAAGAAGAAATCTTGTTTCTCTACAAATTCATTAGCAATTCAAATAGAACTCCGTGGATGAAAGCTTCACAAGGATTATTTGTTTAGGAAGGAAATTCCCTCTTTCCACCCTCTTCTTCCTCACTTCTTTCCGTCTTTCGAGAAGTTTTTGGAAAAGCCTTGAAGCATCATCATCAAACTGTGTTCCCATTCCGATGGCAATTTTCTCAGAGAAGACTCTAAGAGAGAAAAGCTTTTAGCCTTAACGCCCAACTGTCGCACTTTCATCTATTTCTCAAAATGAGTTTTACGCTCTTCTTCCAAAACTCTATGAATACTTTTATCATCAAAGTGGGAAAAGAGTGGAAAAGATATAGCGTTGACTTACGTCAAAGCATCCTCTTTGGATCATTAATTACCATCCTTCTAATTATCAACGGACAGTAGAAACTTTCCATGAAATGGTAAACACTTTTGACTACAAACTTTTCACAGGATGCGCCACAAGCTCATTTTCATACCATACAATTTTTAGACCACTACTGACTGTTATCCTATTCCCATTACATCTTTCGAACAACCCTCCAACACAACACAGGCAGAAGGAATGGAAGCAGCATAACAACGCGACATCATCCCTGCCATCTTCGAATGCTCCGGCACTATAGAAGCATTCTTCATAAATAAATGAAACATGAAATGACAAAAAACAAATGCCACTTTCAACCCTCTTCTCAATAATAATAGAATTTATACAGTGACTAATGCCCTTGATGTGTTTCGCCAACTGGATTAGAATGCCAAATTGGAATTTCGCATTCATCTATTTAAAAAACAGTAGCAATTCCACTTGCAAAAAACATGAAGGAAAACATGAAAAGGAAACGAGTGTCTTTTACAATAGCATACCGACATCTTCATCTGACGTCCGTGATTAATATAGTGATCTGACAAGTAATGAATCAAAAAGGTTGCATTAAATAGTACATTGGAGCTGAAAATGGAAGTTGGGCCTTCATAAAAAAAATCCGGTTAGAAAAGGTTTTTTTGCAATTTTAAATGCAAAAGACGGTAGCAATTGAGCAAAACTAAGAAAACCAACAGGGAGCATAAAAAATTAGGTATCGAGATAATAGTCATAATTTTCAATCCGAGTATCATCTCATCTCACATCCAGATCACCTGCAACTGCACTTTATTTCGATCATCAGAACAAAAGTGGTTTTTTCCTGTTGATTACAGCGATTTTCTGTCCATCAAAGTGCATAGGTATAACATATACAACTACACCTACCTACCCGTCTCCTCGGACCCGGCTAACCTTGAGCCAGGGCTACACAACACTGACTTGAATTGAGATTGCAAATTTAATAGTTGCCTCTTCGGCTGATAAAGCGAATCATGATTTTGATAATAATGGCAATATTACAACGTTTCACCATGATTCTACTCAACCTTATCGTCCCAGTCGTCCACATTAAGAAAAAAAAAATTGCAATCTTGCCTTGGAGCATTGCGTTTGCGTAGTAGGTAAAAGGTAGGGATGAATTTCGCAATCGTAATGGATTTTTACAACCAGCAGCCTTTTTCTCTGAATGTTGTTGCTCCTCTTTTATAACCACATGTACTTCATCATTCCAATCTTTATTTACCCTGTCGAAAGTGCAGAATCTGAAGAGTTGGTCAGGACCGTGGGAAAAGAAAGACAGATGGAGATGCAGTTTTATAGGAAAGTGCAAGCTGTCATTTAACCACATCAAGATGAAAAACAGATCGACTTGGATAAATTGGCAAACGACAAGATTCCCGATTGCTGCAAGTTTTCCTCCTCAAGCACTCTCATCCATTCCACCGCGGCCGACCGGCACTAAAGCATAGATACGTAAATAATATGCATAAAAAACAAAAGTTATATATTTTTTCCTTGTTTTGTCGTTCCTTGGTTGTATAACCACTCTAGCTAGACGAAGGAGAATGTGGTTATCACATCTTCTTCACTCACTCACTCAGTCAGTATATTGGATCATGATCGAGATGTAAAATTATGATGATCCAAAGTGGTATTGTGTGAGTGATATGTAGATGAAGGACAGTTCTGAATGCATAACAAGTCTAAAAAGGGTTTTATGTAATCTGCACACTGCTCTGCGCTCCTCGGAATGTATCTCATTCCTCTTATTCATTCTCCTCGCAGAGACAAAGTGCGAGCCAGGATAGGAATGAGTGCAGTGCAAGCATGCATCACCTCGACAAACGTGGTCAATTGAATACTTGATGAGATGTGTATAGCAATTGAGGAGAAATAATGATATTATTTACTACGTTTCAATGTCTTTTAATACAGGCTAAACAAGACACACCTGGATCAACTAAAGTTAGCAAAGTAACTGGTGGTGTAGCGCTATTTACTACGGACACTGGCCATTTTTTATGGTTGGATGCACTTTCCATCTTTTTCAGTCGTCTCTGATGATCCTAATATATGAATATGATAGCAATAAGTAAAGACGCTCTTTCCAAATACACTTCTTTTGCATCTTCATTTTCATCACTTTGCATCACAAAGGCCAGGCCCAGTAGTCCCGTATCCCGAAGAAGTAGTATTAAAAGCTTTGCTGGGGGACGGGGCTATGAGTGAATTGTATACAAGAGCCACTATAAATCTGCCGAAGACAACATGATCAAGAAATGATGCAGTGTGGAGTAGTGACCAGGAGAAAGACGTAGACTCACTCAATTTTTATGCTTACAGATTCAGACCACGAACGAACGGTCAATTTATTACCGCTCAAGTTGCTCCTCATCGTTTCAGAGCTTGAGAGCACTTCAACTTGTATTAATAAAACATTACTTTCCTACCTTTTGTTCTTTATATAAGTATATACATAACATTAGTGGTGGTGGCTCGCTGTACGCAAATGCAAATTCGATACAATTACTATACTTGCTCCATTTTGTGGCTTCGAAGAAACCAAATGAACCAAACCTTAAACCTATTTCTCAAAATGATTTTTTTCAGACTTTACTCCTCATAAATTCCTAGTTAATAGTTTTCCGAGTGAAGCGTATCGTAAATTATCCTGTTAGCTCCATTCCCAATCCGAAATTTGTCACAGGTTCGCGCACAAACTGGCCAATTTAAGTAGTCATATAGAAATATTGTTTATGGGAAAGTTTTCATCTTCCTTCACTTATTGACAGTAACTAACCATTAAACAAATTGACTTTGAGCAATTACTTAAGCTCTACAAACACCTTTTTATTGCACACTCAAATCATCTCAATAAAAAAATGTTGGGATTTCCTCAATGACCAAGCAGAAGATGATGAAAAACGGTTCAACCTCGAAAGAGTTGATGATGATTATTGCGTCCATGCCTTCCCCTGCAGAAAAAAACTGGATAACAATTCCTATTTCATCTCGTCACATGCAGGTGCTAAGAGCCCACTCTCCACTTACAGTTTGAGGCTACAAAAGAGACAATTTAGAAATTAAGAAAAGTGAAGACAAAGGCATATCAAACTCACAATTCGTCAGTTACGGATTACTATTATTAAAGACATGCATTTAATTGTTATGGGCTAAGTTGCACTATATGCATGTTATTTTCCACGTTTCTTGAATACATTACCATCAATCAATATGCCCCGCTTAGCACATGCACTCTGTGGCACTCTGTAAGGGAATCATCATGTATACCTTTTTTTGTTTGTGAAACCCAACTAAAATCCTTCCATCCTCTAATAGTTCCCTTTAGGCAGGGCATCACCGTAACCACTCTTGAATTCAGTCTTCAATACAACAATTTACAAATGTCCCTTCCGGCCTATTCTTCCCTGGATGATGCGGCGTAATATACACTAGCCAAGAAGACGCACTCCCCCAAAAAATTTTATTTTTTAGCGACTTCAAAAGTCTCAAGTTTCAATGCAAATTAAGAGAATTCCATGTTTTTGATGAGCCCACAAGTAATATCAGACAATTTTCTGAATTAATCTTCTTGCCACCTACGGTGGGCTGTCAATAGGCCATTAATCTTTGAACGCGATAACACTTCAAATTCCCAAACAAGGATTAACATACTTAATGAAACGCTAGGAAGAAACTTAATAAAAATGCAATTAGAAATTCATATCAAGATTAGAATCATGACATCATCAGGGACGAATCAGAAGAAGAAATAAAAAAAGAAGGATATTCAGATGTGTGCTGCTAAATAGGTACACCCCCAGCCCACTTCTTGATTTAGGAGTTCACCCTTTCTCAGACAGAACCAACTTTGAATATGATTTCCTTGAGGGAAATATACATAAAACTCCATTACGCTTGTGTACTACACTACACTCCATTCCTCTAAATTAGCATTTTTTGTCTTCTCCGGCTGCTGGCAAGGTAGCTTTTTTAGCAATGCCAAACAACTGGCAGATCATCATCATCGATACGACGGCCAGAGAGAGAGAAATGAACATAAGTTTTCACATACAACCAACACAACTAGTACTCGAGAGAAGGAGTTATAAGACGCCGGGTCTTGTTAATGGGACGGGGACTTGTAACAAATAAGTGTTTTATGCTAATCACCCCTCTTTTATTGATGGAGGGAGGAAGTCATAATACTATGCGGACTTGTAGTCACACCGGAAAGAACTATTCCCGTTCGTATAGCTCCACAGCCAAAGATATCGCTTGCCTTATAGGCATCCCCAAAAAACGACAGACCACTGCTTCCTCAAGATATCCAATCCTTTCCTTTTGTTGGTTTCACCCAACTTTTCAACTTTTATATAATCCTATACAAAAAGGATGACCAGCCTCTTGTAAAAATTGAGGTCGTCCTCTATACTGACGTTCGAGATGAGAGAGTAGGAGGCATAGGCATAGGATAAATGATTTTCGGATTTTACTACTATCTGAGAGAAGCAAAAAAAAATGGAGAAAAAAACGGCAGATGAATGGCTGTTATAGATAGGCATAGGTATGTTATGTTATGTTAGGTTATTTTATATTTTACTTACCTGAGTTGAGAATTCCATAGATGTAGGTTGCTGATGATGAGCAGACAGGGCGGCGTGATGGTGGTGAGAAGCGTTGTGAACAAGGTACATTGTGCACTCACACGCTCAATAATACGCTGATATGATGAGAATGAATGAGGAGACAAACAAAACAATTGAAAAAATGTTTTTATAAACTGTACATTAGCGACGATCACGTTCCCAGTTTGTAATAATTGTAACGGAAGGGTTTGTCCGAAATAATGTAAAATGTAACTGAAACTGAAGACGAAAAAGTCCTTTTATTACACAACTTTTTTTCGCACTTGTTACTTGTGCACACACAAAAGTAAGATGATCTATTTTGATAACAAGTTGTTATATATTGGGAGTTTCTTTGATTCAACAAAATTCAACTTGATCTTTTGCGTTCAAAAAATAACAACTTTGTCACAACTCATCGTCAGTTGAGGAGTTAATTCAATCTATAAAAAAAAATCCCACACACGTCGAATTTTTTGCTTTTGTCCAGCAAAGGTCGTTGAACTCCAAGGTAGGCAACGACAACAACAACAACGTCAACGTGCGTCGGTCGCTTGTTGTCCAGCGCAGAATTGCGCAACCCTCTGGAAACACAATGTCACGCGATAACAAAGAGTGCCTTATCGACTGTTGACGCGGGAAAAAATGTGCGAGCTTTGCATTTTCAGCAACAAGGAAAAAAGAACAAA
>JAANSN010001466.1:0-33206 GCA_036850665.1 Dicranocentrus wangi
GGGGAAAAGTGGTATAGGGGAAAACTGGCGTGGGGGAAAAAAGACCCATAGGGGAAAACGGGATCGGGGGAAACGGGCCGGTAACGCGAATTCCTGCTAAGCGTGGGCAAATATTTTAAAAACAGCAATAGCATATAATATAGAGCTCATAAGTCACGATCTCTAGTGTCATTTCTCCACTGTGCGATTAAGTTTCATAAGTTATACACTCCAAATATCCTAAATATGAGGAGGAATTTTGAATTCTGTATTATATTTAGCTATGTGATTTTAGCCTTTGCAAATCAGGACGAAACATCATCCAGTGGTAACTCACAAGAGAGCAGTAGTAATCATTAACCTTTAAATGTCAAAAATTATAACGTTGTTATCACTAAAATAATGTTTTATGTAGAAACCACGAGGCTAAAATATGTTGGCACTGTCGGGGCTAAAAGTTTCTTTGCGGACAACTATGCAGCCAATGTAAATTAAATTACTCAATCTCAATAAATTCCTTTCTTTTCAATTCCTATTTTGCATATATTTGTATTTGCATACGGACTTTACTAAAAGAATTGGACAGCGGCCGGCGACATTTGTCAGAAGGCTAATATGCAACTTGCAATGATAACTACCGAGGCGGAAATGCAGTTTTTTCGGTCCCCCAAGGCATCAGCAATTGAGGACTACCGGAGTTTGTATTAAATATGGTTTAATTACTAAGAGCTATATTTATCATAAGTGTACGTACAGTAATATGTGATCATATTATATCATTTAGCATACTGGACGGCTGGGCGAGATTCATGGCAAATCACGCAAATGGTTTGGAATAGCACAGGAGAACACCCGGCTACCTTTGGAGTTCCAGTGAGCTACGGCCGTCCGTGGCAGCTTTACGAGAATTGTCTGATATTCCAAAGAATCCCTCGAGAAGATAATACAATCGACACCTATTACTACATTGACCATTGCATAGTTGTCTCGTACATCGGAGTCCTTTGCCAGCTGTTTAATTTTGATTAAATGACAAATCTCATTGGGCATATGATTATTATAATTTGATTAAAATTCACCCTCAACTTTATTGCAGTAAATAAGTTATCATTTCCAAGTCATTTTGCATTCCTAAGAAAAAATTATAAGTTAGACCTATGCTCACAATACTGACGCATTATTCAATAAATAAACGAATATTATTCAATGTCCACAATGCAATTTTCCTGGCGGAGTATCCCTCCTTCCCCCCAAACAGCGGCAAGTTCCAGCCAAACAATGACTGGTTCCGAGAGTAACGGTGCACTGAACCTGAGTCTGACACGGAGCACCAACCCTGTCCGCCTTTTTGTGACATTTGTTCTGGCCCGGCTCGTTGACAGCTTCGGTGGTGCAATTGCAAATCCCCTTTTTCTCGATGGACCCCAGGCATTCGCTGAACTCTCCAGGCGTGCCTTGCTGACATTGCTGAATTTCAAGACATCCTCCGCCCAGCTTGTTCTGTACGGGTAAACAAGTTCCTCTGGTTGTGCTTGTGATATAACCCTGTTTACAAGCACAAATTCCACTTAAAGTGCACTCTGAAGCTCCTGGTGGTCCTACGCATTGGTCAGTGTTTTGACATGGACGCCCAATCATGGACAACATAGTTTGATCCACGCACTTGAGACGGTTGGAGTTGGGAACGCTGTTTCCTCCACAAACGCAAAGTCCATCGGGAGAGCACTCACTCCGCGGCCCAAGATTTTCAGTACACTGCCTGTCCATCTCGCATGCGTCACCAACTCTCCAGGCAGTTGAGAGGCACTTTGAGTGTCCTGGCACCAATATCGTGTCACTGGTGCAAGAACACTTTCCATTTTGACAAGCGCTGAAATGTCCCAGCGGTCCATTCCAACACTGGTTGCTGGAGGTGCACTCTGCGTGTGAGTTGTCCATCACCGGTCCACCCACAACTTGACCTCGGATTGGGATGCACTTTCTCATCTCGTAGCTGTAAATATGGCCCTTAGCACACTCACAATATCCCTTTGAGCTACATTCCGACATCCTGGGGTAGCCTCGACATTGCACAGACTCAAAACAGGAACTGCCATAAGCCACATCTGCGAGGAGACACCGAGCTCCATTTCTACTTGAAACAAAAGTCGGCTCACACCCGCACCTTTTCTCTTTGGAGCACAACGAATGGGTAATGATGGTTTTGCACATGTTATCAATTTCGCAACTGTCTCCGATCCTAATTGTCTTGAGAAGGCAGCGACCCACTGTCCAGTCTGTTTCGTAATTGGGCTTACACTCACAAACCCCCTCACTGCAGTGGCTTCCTGGAGAAGTGCAAATGTCCGTGTGGGGATGACACGGGGAGCCTAGGTCTTGCTCGGTCTTTTGTGGCTTCCTCCAACCCTCCCCCTGAAGGACAGTGACTGAAATAAACAGACAAAATACGATTCCGCGCATGTTGAGTGTATTCTCCTAATAGCAGAAAAAAAGGAAAGCCCTTATTCTCTTGTTCCCAAGCAAGTTCCCATTCCCAAAATGGACATGGCTAAATGGTGTCAATAGAGACAAAAGGAGGCTGGAAATAAACCAGTTTTTGTGTCTGAAATGCTCAAACTGCACTAGATCTAAATGTCTCCAGCTGTTTTAGTGGCAGTGCCGCAATTATAGACACAGTTACATTGTCATTGAAATAATATTATCATATATGTAGAGCATTCACTTGTGCTGAGTGATTAGTAATTCAGTGCATGTCTGACAGCTGCAACACAGCGTGCAACAAAGCATCGCCAAACAAGGAATTGCATACAAGTGTTGGGATTAGATGGAGATGAGATGAGATTGATTTCGATTTTCCTTATTCTAGAGCAATCATACTAATTGTAAGTTTGTAATGCTCTACTTTAAATAAACTAAAAGTGTACAATTTGCTGAAAACATGGTTTTATGACTTATTGTCTCCAATATTCAAATAATTTCACTGAAAAAACAAAACCAAATTAAACTTTGACTGCATGATGCCAGCCAAACTAATAATAGCCAGTTTATACCGTAATTTCACTTTCAGAATCGAATTATTCATGACGAAATATGCACTTAGGCATGTTTATTTTTCATGTTGAAATGGGCTTTTAAATTTTCACAAACTGCACAAATATACAATACTGGATTGGATGGACCCAGCCACTCTTGCGGGGTCGTTGTGCTTGAAAGATAAAAAGGTATATTATGTCGGCGGCAGACCCGTTTATTTTTAGTTACCAAATTCAACCATTGTCCGCGTTGGATTATCTACTTATTAAATCATTTTCCTAGAAGGTAATTGTTTTTGATGATCTCAAGTCTAATCACGTAAATTGACGGCTTGATAATTCCAAATTTTCAGAAATTGCAACAATTCTAAAATTTATATTGGAATTATTCTTGCTTCGGGTTTGCAAAAGCAAATATTTCAACATAGTTTCCGACAACATAACCAGTCGGGTCTGCTGGGTCTGGGTTGAATCAACATGGGTTTCCTTCAGGCCTACTTAAACATAAAAGTGATGCACCAAAGGTGGCATTTGAAATCCACATACTTCTACGACGTTCCTAACAAGAGGCTAGTGTTAGACGCGGATTAGGGGTACCCCCACGAAATTTCCAATATGGTATTCCGTTGGATTTCTAATACTTGTCTCGGTGATCTACATCCCCATTCATTTGGCGTATATATTCTGGCTGCATCTCACCTCCTCCACGGCAGTTCGTCCCGATGTACTGGTTTGCTACCTTATTGTGTTTTGTGCTGGCTTAGCTACTCTTATCTGTATGTATTCTGAGGCTAGGGATCCCACCCTGGGGATATGCCGGGTGACAGAATTAATTAGACCTTCTACTGCTGCGTATGTTGGTAAGCAATGCATGTTGTATTAAATAAAAAATAGTTTAAGTATGACAAAAATTATATGAAATTTAAAAACTAGGATGGCCTTCGGCTGCAAGACCACCAGACATTGAGGAACTATGTGGTTACTGTTTAGCCGCTTGCTTCTGGGCTTTCGCCGTGGTGATCTGTGCCACTCCGTGGGCGATATCCTTCGACCCGATGAACATACATTTGACACCAATTTTGTCTGACGTTCCGAGAAAACTCTTTGCTAGCTGTGTGTACACTTACATAGTCTTCTTCGGAGCGAACTTTCTTCTCTCGGAAGTACTCATTGTGCTCATGGTCGCCAGCGAACTTTCGAGAATCACCAAAATGAATCTTCAACTAAGCATGGGCACTAATACTACAAGGAATTCTGGGTTTATTGAGACTCAAATTTTACGTTGGGTCACGTGGGGATTAGCAGTTGCGGGTAAGAAGGGTCAAAGTTGCAATGACATTTTGCAGGTAGCCAGCAGCGCCAGCACCAGACCTCCTCCTCCTCCTGGTGGGGGGATGATGTCTGAAGGACCATGGAAATTTGAAAATTTCTGTAGGTGGCACAACCAGTGTAATATCCTGGCTGAAATCGGAAACTCCTTCGCGTTGATTATCACGGTTGGAGCAGGACTTGTAATTATCATCTGCGTGGCGGCCAACTACTTGTGCCTAACTTACTATGATGAACCTTCACTCTTAATATTTGTATGTCTAGGAACATGCTTGATCCTCGCCCTTCACCCATTCCTGCTCGTCATGTGTGATTACGGTGCTTCACCTGGAATTAATTCGAGGGATGGGATAGATTTCTGGAGGAGGCGATATGGAGCATTGGGCCTTAAACAAAGAAAACAAGTTAAGGCCCTATTTCTGGTTGTTTTCGAAATGCGACCATTTTTCTCTGTGAAAAAGGAAACTGGACTGGATATAATGGATTCAATTGTGAACTACACGACTACGTTTCTTCTTTTGTAACTAACGGATTCTAATTCTAATAACGCTTTAAAATAATTTGTTGAATATATGTGGTAAATGCACAGCATTATATTTGCTTATGAGGAAGGAGTTTAGGGTATCAAATCAACGAGTGTAGGAATTGAAAGTATTTATTTATTTTATTATTTGAATAAATACTTTCAATTCCTACACTCGTTGATACCCTAAACTCCTTCCTCATAATGTCATCCGAGTGGACACAAAATCACAATAACATTATATTTGCTTGTTGTTGTATGAATCCTGCTGTGTATAAAATACGAAGTTTATGCATATTTTGCATTTGCATTGGAATAAACTATTTTGCTAATTCAATGAGGACCAGTCATTATAACTACCTACCATGAATTTATTCCATTTGTTATTCACTATATTTTACCAATCGTACTACAAACCACGGTTATCCTACCACAGACTGCGGTTCACAATGAAATTATTTACTTTTGTTAAACCAATCTAACAGAGTTATAATACCTAATCAACACTCTTGTCGAAACATAAGTCTCAATGACTTCTTCATATACAAAGTGGTAATTGCAAATTGCAACTACATAACTTTTGCAAACTTGCAATAAGTATAACATTTATCCAATCCGATAACTATGAAGAATTACAAGGATTCCTGATGGGGTCAACAACCACGCGTTGCAATCATAATGACTTAATGACCTTGATTCGTCTTAAGTATGGTTATCCACCGATTCATCTATATGATATACGTATAACAAATGTGATTTAGCTAGGAGGTAATAAAGTAAATCAGTAAATGATGCACGAAGATTTTCGAAAATGATAATGACTGCCAGCATTAAGTTAATACATGTAAAGCAGTATCGTTTTTGAAACATGGAATATCAAACTTTCACTTTGGCTTTTTTAATTAAACGATTGTGATAAACAATACCAGGAAATATATGTAAATTACAAAGGTCCAGGGTAAAATATTATTAACGTCAACTGAATTTTGGAACTCAGTTTTAGCTTGACCCGCAATGCGCAATGACAATATACATACGTCAATGAATAACTAGAATTCGTGTATTCGTTTAACAAGGTAAATAAATATTAACTTTGACAGGTTTGATGCGAAAATGTATAGCCTTACAATCGCTAGAATATGATAGATAGATGTATAGAGAATACGATCCGCTTATGCTTCAAGCTTTCTATGAAATAATTTTATGTTGTAAGAAGGTTGTCAATTGTCAATGCCAATAATACATTGTATACGGCAAACGGCAAATGCAGCGTCCATCCGGTCTCCCTACCAATAACATTCGCCTTGACAAGCATCGCCAATTAAATCGTACTGAAAAATTTTGGTATCGAAAACAAAAAGTATGACATTGACATATTGTACAGTGACAGTGACAGCGACAGCCTTCTCGTAGTAAGGTCAGAAAACAAATTGTGTTAGAGAATTTATTCGGAAAAGTTTGTATGATATGAATGCATGCATTAAAAGGCTGAAAGTATTCAGTCCGAAGGGAAGAGCTGATGGTTTTCGTAACATGCTAAATTTCCAACGGAATAGAAAATATTGATGGAATGCCTAATTTCAATTATGCACTAAATCGCGAGGACAAGTGAAAGTGTAAGCCAGGTTGTTGACGGGTAGGTTGAATTTAGGGTCGTCGCATTGAACAAGTGAGCCAGGTTTGAAGTATGAAATGACTTTACAGTTACAGTATTCCATCTAACAAAAATGAACAGCGAATATTTTGTTTGCAAATACATGTACAATATATTTTCTTACAGTATGCAGTAACTAAAGTCTAGTTAATTTATTTATAAATGTGCTTACTTTACTTCCTTTTTATTTTTCCTCATTCTTCACTCGCCACGGTTTCATTATTTATGCAGCATAGTGCTTTGAATGACTAGAACCACATTTGACAAGAAAGACACAAATGGTTCGCCTACTTTCATTTTGTAATGTGGAATAAATAATGAATATAAATATTATCAAAATATACTCATTTTCATTTAGTTCGCACATTGAAGATTTGACATTGAATTTAACAAATCATACATACGCAAAAATAAATTCAATGCAAAATAACAAAAATAGCTGCTAAATTATTACACAAAGTGGTGAACATTTTTGGCAAAATTACTGTGTGTAATACGCATTTCCTTTGAATCATAAGCCATTCAATAACGTAGATATTTCTATATTAGTGACCGTAAGTCCGTACGTACATGTCAAAACTGCGATATTATTATGAAGTTTCCAAATCAGGTGAATCATTCATAGCGTTCATAATTACAGACAATTTTGTTACAGATATATCTATAGAGCAAGTGGTTGACTTGTATTTATACGCTTAGTAGTTCAGCAACTAAAACTTTTAAAGGCCTGAAAATTTCGATGTTTATTCTTCCTCTTAGCTGTATCATATCTTTTCTTTCCATAGACCCCCGTGCTTTCCATACCACTTCAAATTATTTCTTAATTATGACATTTATAAACAAGTCAATTGGTCAAGTTGACACGCAAAATGATTTCAAATTCACTCAACCCAATCACTTTGTGGTGATACCAATCAATTTAGTAACGGCCATTCTACCACCTAACTTACGTTTCACCCGTGCATCCCGAGTGGCTTTCCTCCCAACGACAATTTTTCTTTTTGTGTCCACATCTGCATCTGAAGAGTCACTTATTGACGAGTCGGGAGTCGTACCCATCTGGATGAGACATTCTCAGGGTTTGAAGGCAATCCTTTTCTTAAACCAAATTCCTACCCAGTTTAATTTTGTAAACAGTGAACTGTGCAACGTGAAAACTAAGTATATCATTTCAGTGAGTGACCTTCCCTCCATCTCCCTACTCAAGATTCACAAACTATGCTTCTCGAGGGGAAACGGAGGAATGGGAATACCTATTCATCTTCAACTCAGATATTACAAATACTTTGAAGAGTACCCCAACCCCAACGACCGATTTGCCTGTGACAGGTTGGTTTTTCGACCCCACCCACATGCAAAATACTGCAGTCAAGATCTCATGATCATTATAACTCTGTCATCGGTCCACAACATCTCCTTCAATATATACAACAAAATGAGCGCACAGGAAACGTCCGTTTTTAAACAAGGAGGTGTCAGATTTTGGACAATTCTTGGTGTCACCAATGTCACTCCCAGATTTAAAGAATTTTATTCAACTTCAACTGCATCACAGCGGATTTCAGACTCTGTCCGTGGTATACTGTGGAAATGATACATCGCATAGTGTGTTCCCGAAACCACAAGTTGAGTTTTGGACAGCCCCTTTCCCACTCCAGATATGGATACTGGTTTTCCTCGGAGTTTGTGTGGCGTCAATTTTGCTCTCCTGGAGAAGACCAAAAAGGTACGACTTTATTGACCTGGTTTGGGGGCTGCTAACCAAGCAAAGCGTACCCAAGTCTTATCTCGAGGAGAATAGAGCGTGGCTTATGATTGTGATATGGGCCATGTGGACTTCCAATCTGTACAACAATGAACTCCTCAGCTTAGTAGTCACCGTGACGCCGCCAACCCCGACAAAATCACTGTGCCAACTTGTGGCAGGAGGATTCTCTGTAATTGTTTACAACGCAAGTGACCGGGCTGAAAGGTTGGAGAAAGAGTTCCAGTTTTGGGGGCTAACAACAAATTTTTCGCACAGTTTTATCAAGCTCAACGAGACTCAACAATCGCCCAAGTCAGACGCCCACTTTTTGAGAAATCAAGGTGGCCGGAAGTTTGCAACATTGAGGGCCACCGGAACTTCCGTGTTCTCAAAGCAAAAGATTGAATACGAAGTTCGGAATAGTAGTGGTTCCAAACATGCCCACTGCTACATTATTCCTCAAGAGTTAAACCCGGTGGAAACTTTCTGGACGGTGAATACAAAAAATAGATACTGGTTGGTGAAAACGATGGACCGAATTAGGGAAAGTGGGTTGTCCAATCAATGGGACAATATGGCTCTTTGGGTGGAACAAGTTTACACCAAATTACACGTAAATAGTAATAATTCCGAAAGGGTAGCTCAAATGGAGGATCTGGTTAACATGAAAAGGATTCTGCTAATAATGATGGCATATGGAGGGATGTGTGGTATTGCAGGGGTTACTTTTATTTTAGAGGTGACCATCACAAAATATTCAAAATCCAATGCTATTCAAAATGAGAATAAGGAGAAAATACTTTTTAGCTTTCAGTTTTGAAATAATAAATAAAATCCAAAAAAGGTTAGGTTAGACTTTTGCTTAGATTAAATTATCGCTGAAGATTTGACCAGTACAATTGGAGTTCCAAAGTAATCGTTATTCATCTTGCAGGTTAACTTGTTCAGCATTACTTCAACCACCCAGGTCAAAGGAGCAACAATCCAAAATAGTGCGACGAGTTTAAAAACTTGTTGCAACCCGTCCAATCTTTGGCCTGACTCTTTCAAAGTTTGACTTTCATGTCTATCTCGTGAGCTGGGGCTCATTTGGTTCGAAAGCTGTCTCCCTTGAAAATCTCTCCAATATTGCACAATACCAGCGTGTCGTAATATTTCACTGTAGGTATCCACTTGAGGCTTGAATTTTCCGACATCCACCACCCATCCAAACCATTCCGTTGACTCGTTCATTTTCCCTCGGACAAAGTTGCAAATTTTATTGGGAGCAATGTCATTCCGGAACTGAAGTAACGCCTCCTGCTTTCCTTCAGATGGTAGGGACACTGCAAGCTTATATTTTTCATTTTGGAAGCATTCCTTCTTTGTAATTCCACAACCTTTTGAATGAGTTGGTAACAGAAATTGTGCCCATTTCTCTTCATTTCTAGAATCGGTTTTACTTTGACCCAAGTACATGTTGAGCGCAGTCACTAATTCGGGATGATTCTTTTTCGATTCTTCAATGTCATTCCGGAACTGAAGTAACGCCTCCTGCTTTCCTTCAGATGGTAGGGACACTGCAAGCTTATATTTTTCATTTTGGAAGCATTCCTTCTTTGTAATACCACAACCTTTCTAATGAGTTGGTAACAGAAATTGTGCCCATTTCTCTTCATTTCCAGAATCGGGTTTACTTTGACCCAAGTACATGTTGAGCGCAGTCACTAATTCGGGATGATTCTTTTTCGATTCTTCAATTACTTTTAAGGCGTGGGCTCTGTGTCCTCCATTTTCCAAGTGGACATAAAACTTGAAATCCAACAGTTCTTTTACATCTCCAAAAACTTTCTCTTCGAGTGGCTTGACAATGCTAGAAGTGAAGGCTGCCTCATAGCTAAAAGAGACAATAATGCAGACAACAGCTACGGTCGCGTGGAACCAGGATTTCCACGTCGTATTTTGTCTGAACACGATTCTAAGCAGGTCGAATAGATTGTCAAATACAGAGCCCCCTTTCCGGAGACCGGTGACCACTCCAAAAAGAACCAGGACAATTCCAAAGGTTAGCCATTCTTTTACGCTGAAACTTCCAAAGAGTTGGGTCATTGAGGTACTCATGAAGGTCGACCTCAACTGGCAGTATAAGATTTCAAAGGATTCTTCTCCAATAATAAAAACAGACACATATTCTGAACAGAATCTCCATTGTTGATATGTGAAGATGCTTTTATAAGCACACAATTTGGCACGAACGGGTTGTTCGGTTCCACCTCCAGACTGATTTAGTTTCCCAATGATGACATCCAGAATCTGCAGCATATTCATTTTGTGTCCATAGCTTTGTTCATCTTTGGTAACTGTTACCGAAGATGGTAACAGTTTCATTTGATTATGTGCACGGGTGTATTCGTCTAATCGGGTTTTCGCCGTATGGAAATCACTCAGGAAGCCGGGATAGTTTCCCAGCGGGCGTATTCTAAATTTTGAATGGCATGACGCGCACCATTGGAATAAGGTGCAGTTGCTAAGTTTTGTGATCTGTTCAGAACTTGAAACAATAATAATTAGTCGTTGGTGGAAACATTTCGAAAGCTGCATTTTTAGATTTACGCCACTTTCTCCAACGAAAATGATGTAAACGTCTTCCGGACTGTAAAGTATTTTTTCATCACCCATGCATACTGATGACACCCGCATTGGTCTTTTTACTATTCCCAAGTGTACAATGGAACCGTGATGCTGATGCTTCTTGTACAACGCTCTCCATGAGTTATTCCAACTATTCCCTTCCAGGTTCATTTTAGGACAATCCGATAATCCAGGGGCTATCTCAGGGCTCCATTTCAAGTCAGATTGAGTGAAGGATACTGATGATCGTGACAATGAAGTTAGCAATATTATANAGGGCTCCATTTCAAGTCAGATTGAGTGAAGGATACTGATGATCGTGACAATGAAGTTAGCAATATTATATCTTTGTCACAGACAAGGCCAAACTTTGTCTCCCAAGCTGACAAGGCTGGCGGGTTAACTAATAGACGGGCCAGACGAGTGTAACCGTTAGAAGCGAGCTGGATATCTGGGTTTTCTAATACGTGTGAGGAGACGCCATTCAAAATGAAAACAAGGAATATCGCAATGGTACTGTTTTTGACATTGTGGTGTTGTAACATAATGAATTTTAAAAGTTATCTAAAAGTAGAAAATAGGTAAAGTCATTTTTAAAATGCAGATAACTATTCCGTTGAAGCGAAATTAAAACTTGCCTCGGGATACACGAGTACGAATTAGGTGTGGCCTGGTAGGATTCGTTAATGCTCCAGGATGAACATTTCCATATTTTTGACTTATTGATGTAAAAGTAAAACTCATGATCAGTCCCCCAAGCAAATGCGTCTTCGATCGATGTCAAATATTTCAAAAGAACCTTCTATTGAAACTCAACAACAGTTACTCATGTTAACAATTTAATATCCAGCTTTAACAAAAGTATCATGGATAATCAATTACATTCAGCATAAGAGAAATTGCTGAACGAGATATGAGCTGTCTTGTCCACAAGAATTACTTTAATTTATGTAAGTGCAGCAAGTTCGATTTTCTCACGCTGCGCAATGCCTAATACATTTTCATGTTACTAGACTAGGTCGCCTTCGCCTGTGAATTAGCATTTTATGGCTTTTATCTATCTACCATATTATCTATTTGATATTTGTTTTCGAACTCATGTACATTGTGCACCGAAAAGTTTTGTTTGCTCCTGTGTTCTATTATGTTATTGTTCTATCATTTTAAAATTATTTTCAATAGTGTGAGTATTGTTTACATACATGCGTAGTCGCGATGGTTAAAAATGTGATCAAATTATTTCAACCAGTTGAGGACTTACATAAGAGCTCATTTTCAGTTTTTATTTCATGCATGCATTTACTATTTGGTAAATTACAGTAAGTGGCAGCAAATTTCCATAACAAAGCACAACAAACATGTTACAATTAAACATAACCACAGTAAAAATATCAGAGTTGTATCATGCAACCCAAAGCTTTCCACCCGAAAATCTGCCTCATCTTGTATTGCTAGTCGCTCACGAATGATACTGTAAAAATTCCAGGACTTTCCTGGAGCAATATTTTTATTTAGGGTTTTAATTTGGACCAATGTCTTTTCGTTATGGTATACCCCAATTGCATGATCCCATATTCCAGAAGCTTTAAGCCCAGAAAAGTGCCCAAGGCACGCACTTTCCATCGAGTGGTGGAGGAGAAAACGAAGAAATATTGTGTACCACATAGCTGGTTCTTGATTTTGGAAAGCTTGTCTGTTTGAGAAAATGATGAATGCACTTTTGTAATGGCTGTTGGCCTCGTAAATTAAGGCAAAGTCAGCAAAGTTCATTTTAACCTTTTCTTTCCACATTTGACCAGCATTTGAGAAGCTTCTATTTGGAAATAGCGAACAGTCAACGGATGCATAATTCGAAAGTCTTCTCAATACCAGACCATATCCTTCAGTAACTGTTTGATCAGCGACGCAGTGGGATATGCCCTTTGTAAACAACGATTCAAGAAACAGGATCCCCTTTTTATTTCCCAATTTACGATTAACTTGGGTCACAAAATTTATTTGGTTTGACTCCGTAAAAATTAATGGTATTGACGTGTTTTGGAGTAGTTCCTGTATTGTAGTCGGTACCCACGGGCCAGACTTCCTCGTTATGTGAGAATACATCGAGGATACATACATATTCCTGAATAACAGTGTCCCAAACGTCCATGCCATAAGAGTTATAGATATTTTCACAGACGGATATTTAAGTACTTCATCTTGCTCCAGGATTATGGCAACCGTTACTGAAATAGGGTTTTGTACGCCAAGAAAGTGGCAAGTAACGGATGTGAAAAATATTGATGCTAGGAAAGCAATCCAGCCATCAATTGAGATTGGTTTAAATAATAAAAATACGTCAATGTTGGCATTATTTTTGTCATTGGCCTTTGGGTAGAATACCATATAATTGTAGCTCTCTCTCCAACTTGCATCATGAAGTAGTGACAAATCCCCGTTAGGTTTTTGATTCTGAGCTTGAATGGTCAGCAGAAGTGGGGTGTAATGTCCAAAAAGAAAAGCTATGTGGAAGGCGACGCAGTTACTCGACGTGCAGTTACGTCTTTCTAGAAAATCATTTGCAAAGCAATCATAAACTAGCTGATTTGTAAGTCGATATTGATAGTGACTTGGGAATTTGCTAAATGAGAGTCTAAAGTTCTTGCACATGCTGTTTATTTTTAGATATTGTAGTGTCACGTCACTGTGGTGATGTAATAACGTGCCTGGTGGTGAACTGTGAAAATCGTAATTCACTTTTTCCCATTCCACATTTGACGACTGAAGGCCATCGTCAGCCCAGTGATACTCATTTAACTCCACTTTGGCGTAAAGTTCTCTTGTTTTAAGGGCATCCTGTCGTATCTTATGTCGAAACCGCAACTCGTCATTTGCACACCAGTCGCAAGTAATGTATACCTTGTTTGAATTCCCATCTACAAACACAAATTTCCGTAAAAGAATTGCAGGTAAATTCCTAACTCGAATTGGTCCGTCATGCCCATCCCCATTTGCAGTTTCATGGATAAGAAGTGGTACCAAATGAAACGTTTGTATTTGACACTCTGTCAGTCTCCTATCTATCGCGTTAAAACTTTTTGGAAGTCTGAACGTGAACTCGTTGGGGGCGCTCATTACCCAAGAATCCTGAGTCTGGGGATAAACCAATGTAACACATGTTTCCAAGTATTTTCCTTGGAGGAGCTTAGCTACTGCTGCTTGCCGCACCCGGAGAACATCCTTCTCTAATTTGTGTAGCACAGTACAGCCCGATGGCCCAAATTTACTGTTGCACTTTGACATTACCTCCAACCCGAACTCGGTATCCCGTGGGATGAGAAATAAAATGGTGCACATTTTTACTATTGGAATATCCATAATAAATTCTCGCCAAGAGCCAAATCGCCAAGTGAATACTTAACCTCAGGAAAGGATTGAAACAAAATAAGCTCGCGTACATATGGAAGTTCGAAGGCACATTTTATTTTGTTTACTCACACCATTTTGACAAGATACAAGTTTCTGGACGAACGTCATTCTATTGTTAAACCACATGGTGGGCACTACTGTCAAACACCCTAGAGTTTGCACAATGGAGTGTGTGACGAATTTGTTTTACTATTTTTACTTTAATTGTTTCACACTTTCTTATATATTTGGAGTTGAAAGTTGAAGTGCAGTTTGTGTCATTGTGGCCATAATCTCCTTACTCATATGGGGCAAAGTACATGGGGAAGTGACATGATACCCAATTTTCTCCCTTTACGTACGAGACAGGAACAATGTCACATATCTTTTCTGATGAAGCCATTACGGTACATATTGTCCCTGCACAAAGGAAATAATGTTTTTCAAATTATAATTTTGATTATTAATACAAAATAATTTTATAATAAAATTTTTATTATTGACGCTATATGCGTCATTTTGATTTTGTTGCTGTTGGGCGGAAAATGGAACCGGGGGCTACAGAATTTGAATGAGAAAAATGACGGTGGTATGCTTGAATAACGCCATTTCGAAATAATGTAGTAAATAACTTTACACTTGCAAATACGGCGAACAATAATGAGTATTTTTTTGTTTCCTGAAACGGTCAATTGAATGCTTGCTTGAAATTTATTTCAAGCACGCACAATGACGGCAATATAGTTTCGCTTAGTTTAGATGGATGTTTAGTTTCTAGAAGAACAGAATTTTATTGACAAAAATTAATACGTAGTGTACCAATGAGGTGCATACATTCTGTAACAAAAAATCAATATAATTGAGGTACGTAAATATTATTACCGCAGAAATGCCAATTGATTTCTTTTGTATGTTTACCTACTTCTACACTAGCAATACTGTATATTGGAAAGGAAGGCTTGTATCGGGGAAACCAACCCATTGACGCTTTCCCAACAAGAGGAAATTACTCGAATCGGTCTATTTTGTGATCACTGCAAGCCCCGCGTCAAGACCTATCTGTCCGGTGAAAATATACGACTTTGCATGAAAATCATTGCAAAGCTTTCCCACAAGCTCGTACTTCCATAATCCAAATTTTTCGAGCTGAGTGAAAACACGGACAATATTCTATGGAAGCTGTTGGGATTAGGCGCATACTCCAGCTGTATTTGGCCAAACTAGAGCCTCCGGTCCATTTGGACTTTAAGATTAAAATGCATCTGGAAATGCAAACGGAGATGGGGTGGTTGCATTGAAATATTCCGGAACGCAAATTTAGAGCTTTATTTAGGTATGCCGTAAATAATGTATACAAAAGGTAATCTATAGTTTACAATACAGTTGAATTAACAACGCCGTACCTGTTTCTTGAGTCAACTAATGTTTAATTAAGTCAGTTTACTTGCAATTAACCTTTGTCCTAGTCTGACTCAAAACTCTTTTGGTATAACCAAACTAAACCGTGTTTATGCAAGAGTTTTGACAATGAAAACAGCCACCCAGTGACATCCAAGTAATTCATATTTTTGTGAATTTTTTGGGAGTTAGCTATCATTTCCTCTGTAAATGCAGACGTTTCGGAAACAGTTTAAACAATATGCTTTTCATTCAGGTACATATCAAATTTAGTAATGCGTATGCCTATTTATTATTGCCAAAAAAATGCAAATATGTATATTTTTGGTCCATTACGCCATACGAAGCAGGTAGCGTGAAATTCCTAGATTGTAAAACTTAAATTACCTGTGTACTACAGTATGTTATTGCACGCTAAAACAGTATTTAGCCAAAATTCGCTTCACCCCACTGCTCACAACCTTCACATTTGCGAGACTAGTAGTAAATCACCAGCTGGTCATGTATTACAACAAATTAAACATTTGTAAATCCACCTTTCATTAAATGCTGCTCATCATTGCATCATTTTGGTGTTGGAGCTCTTTGCACCAACGAATATTAACGAATAAAATGATTGTTTTAGCTTAGCTTAGGATTATATTTTAAATGTTTACCAGGAATACCACACAACGCACCAATATTGAATGCAGAAATATGAAAAACATGGCCGCCATGCCAGCCAAGGTTTAATAACATCCTTCCAAATCAATTTATCATGCAAAGTACCATGCATAATTCTGCATATTGGGATTAGAATCCTATCCTGTTATCGACATACTTATATGTATTACGGTGTATAAGAAAAAGAGAAAAAACAAAAAATCTAGATCCAGTAGTCTAATGTCATTCCACAGCAGTACTCACCACCATCAGTCAGTATATTAGTGCATTAGTACCCAATAACATATTTCGACAGGTTTACAGTCCAAGTCCAAAGAAAAGAATCAACTGCCTGGAACTGTAACCATTAATTGCACAAATCATTAATCCTGAGCCCATCCACCAATCCACCCACACAATGTTTTCGTCTTCGCACGTACATGAGCAATCGATAACAATCTCGGAGAAGCAACAAGTGAATCAGGTATCATGTCCACAATACGGTACACAAGTGCTCCTCTGCTATGTCAGTGAGTCAGTGATGCTCTCCAATTATCTTCGCTAGTCCATCACTCATCCACCTCCTTGGAGGCGGTCATGCGAAAAAGTCAAGATGCACACATACCCCCTTGCCTTCCCCATTTACCTAAAGACCTATATTATATATATGTAGCTCTGCGCAATAGATCATTAGTGGTGATTAGGCTCCCTGCAAAAAACATGTAATTAATAACTTGCGGTATAATATACTTGATATCATTAAATATTAATAAACAACAAATTATTTTCCCTTTGTTCTTTGCTCCCAAATATCCAGGCAGATGAGCTTGTGTGAACAATATGCAACTCACATTTTTTTAAACGAAAATTTTACACAAGAAAGTGATTGATTGAGTTCTCTGCGAGTCTTCCTGTGCGATAACAATGCCTAGCCATGCCAAAATTGGAGAATGAAATGATGTGGTTCATAACTTCTGCTTCAACACCCACCTACCATCATGGTTCAAGTGCAAGGCTTAGCAGCACAGATATTATTGTTTCCTCCAAATGCGTTGAGTTTCTTACGGTTCAGGATTGGTATTAATTATTAAAAAACAATTATACTACCTGGGCGACTCAGGCTCCATTGTTGCGGACATCCGTTATAGTCCCTTTGCAGATTTTTTTGGCAGTGGAATAAGGGATTCAACCAGCCCCGCCCACATGCGACTCTCAGTTGCAGGCAAATTGTTGAGGAGTGAGCAGGTTCATTTCTTAACAATCCAGATAACGAAGGAACACTGCAACATTTTTTTGATAATACAATGGTGATTCATTTTTTTCAAAATAGTAGCTTTTTGCTCATTGTCAGTTTCATCCCTAAATAGTGACGAGCAAGGGACAATAAAGCAGTAGGTCATAAGTGTTCCGAAGTCTATTTAAGATATACCTTAGGCGATATGAAGGTAATTCATAAATACAATAAGATTTTCAAAGAAAAACTCTCAGTTTTATATTAACAAGATTTATTATCAGTCTTGGAACAGGTTCCAGGCTGGACTTGCTGGACTAGTGGTGGTGCTATTTTTAACAACCCCCATTTCAGGGACCTCCGAGGAGAACAAAACAATTGAAAACAATGGGGCTGACATAATTAACGCTCTTACAAGCAGTCATCATCATCATGGACCCGTGGTGTACCACGTCCCGTGTAATTCGACAGAGGACGACTGCGCCACAGACAAGGGACTCGAGTGTCGAGATGGGAAATGCGAGTGTGCCGACGCGGACTCCCATTTTGTTGGGAAAATTGGGACGTGCTTGAATATAACAATGCAAGAAACGCTGAAGGAAGCGCTACACGAAGTAACGTCCGATGAAAAGGATATCAAGACGTTTGTGAATTTATTGGAAAAGCTGGAACAGTCGGAGGGGGATCAGGAGAAACAAGGGAGTGGGAGTAGCATTCCAATAAACCAGTTGTTGGGATTGCTGGAAAGTGAATTTAACCAACAGGATTATGACGGGAATTCAGTGGTCCCAAGAAACAGTGAAGACCAGACTACAACAGGCCATGGTGGTGTGACCGAGGCAGTGTCCACAACTGTAGCTACTATTGCTAACACTCCGGTTCACGAGGAGAAAGAGAAGGTGAATCATGACTCCTCGGAAGCATCCTCTGATATGAATCATCACGCTACGGATATGACGGATCCGTCCCATGCTCAACCACAAACCCAGACGTCAACTATTGTAAATAGACAGGCTGGTCCGTTTGGAGGACCCCAAATTCATGAAATGGGAACACCTCCAGGTCGTGCAGAGGGCGGTGGTGGCCAATTTAGCATTCCGATCCAGCCTGGTCTAGGACAACAAGGGGGTGGCCAATTTGGTCAAAGAGGAGGCTTTGGGCAAGGAGGAGGTGGTTTTGGTCAGGGAGACATCGGACAAGCTGGTGGATTTGGACAACGAGGCTTGGGACAAGGTGGTCAATTCGGTCAAGGCGCGTTTGGGGGATTAGGTCCTTTTGCAGGACAAGGCGCGGCAGGCCAATTTGGGCAAGGTGCGGGAGGGCAATTCGGTCAAGGTGGGTTTGGGGGATTAGGTCCGTTTGCTGGACAAGGCGCGGCAGGCCAATTTGGACAAGGTGCAGGAGGACAATTCGGTCAAGGTGGATTTGGGGGATTAGGTCCTTTTGCTGGACAAGGTGCGGCAGGGCAATTTGGACAAGGTGCGGCAGGCCAATTTGGACAAGGTGCGGGAGGGCAATTCGGTCAAGGTGGGTTTGGGGGGTTAGGTCCGTTTGCTGGACAAGGCGCGGCAGGCCAATTTGGACAAGGCGCGGGAGGGCAATTCGGACAAGGCGGGTTTGGTGGATTAGGTCCGTTTGCTGGACAAGGCGCGGCAGGCCAATTTGGACAAGGTTCTGGAGGTCAATTTGGACATTTGGGTTACAATGGCGATGCAGCTTTTCGACCTGGAGCTCAAGGCTTTGGACACCAAGGTCAGGCTGGTCATAGTGCTGGCCATTCGGGCCATGGTTTGGGACATGCAGGGGGAGAAGCACACTACGGTGGCGCTGGTCATTCGGGCCATGGTTTTGGAGGTCACGGAGGACCAGGAGGTCATGGTCACTCGGAAGGTCATGGACACGCTGGAGGTCATGGACACGCGGGGAGTCACGGACACGCGGGAGGTCATGGCAATCATGGCTTTGGAGGAATGGGCCATGGCGCACCAGGACATGGTCACTCAGGTCCCGGTGGGCATCACGGCGCTGTTCCGGGAATGCCACACCACCACGGTGGAGCCCATGGACCTGGTAAATATGCTACAAATCAAGGGTCATTTCTATTAAAAACATGGCTAACCGACTATTACATGTTAAAATCATTCGCCTTGACATCACTGCGACAAATCCCGGAAAAATCATAAAAACTTAACCAAACCTCTTACTTTTAATCCTTTCTGCTAGCATATGAACTACGATTTCAAATCGATGCATGCTACGGCTACGAAGAACATTGTTGTATTATAATATCTGTCAGAAAAGTACGAAGAAAGCCATATAAAAGCTGTCAGATGATGTGATGACCTTCCGTCATAATGTGACTGACTACTATAAAGATGGCTTAAAAGTGTTTTTTGAAATAACTCTTTCCAGAATTAATTTGTCGAAGTGATACCAATACGGATAACTTTGAAATAGTTAGTTAGTTGTGGACCTGCCTAGACATTGGTGCAACCTAATGATGATGAATTTCCTTCCTTCATGTGTAAGAATGAATTCCTTCATTTAAACTATCAATTGCATACTTTCAGGTGGACATGATCCTCATCATCACGGAGACGAAGGAGTTCTCATTGACCTTGCCGACTTTTTCACAAAGTCTGTCCGTCTCTTCAAAAAATTTCTCCCCCTAATTCACGCCATTAACGGTGGCTTAAAAGACGTTTTAATGAAAGATCCCATGCTAGCCAAACGAGAAAGTGCGCTCTTAGAACTTCTTAATTTGCCTCGTGAGCGAAGACGATTTGGCGACGATGACCACGATCACGATGACACTCATACCCTACAACAATTTGCCAATCTTCTCGGAAATTAAACCATTTTGTGCCTTAAAATATTTCAGTTAAACTACACAACAGTGAAATTGCTTGTCTGAAGAAATGTGTGTGATAATACAAAAGCGTGTTCGAGCGTAGGATAATAAATACTGTAAACTTGTACCTTAATAAAATTTAGTTATTATATTTTTATGACACTATTTCGCAGTTTTGTAATAAAATATTGTGCAACCAGCAAAACATCACAAGTATCAATTGTTTTTTCGGTTTATTATGCCTATTATTACGGTGACGAAAGAGTCTGAAATTCATATTTTTTTGTGTCAACATCTTCCAGCCAGCCAGTGAGCATATGTTACATTACATTAGCCAGACATTCCTCATGATAATTTGTACATTATCGAGTGTGAATCATGGCGTCTGTGAAATCCTTCGTCGTTGTGTTATTTCTTCCACAAATCCTCTGCCATGAAAGTAATACGACATCCACTAATACTACTACCACTCGCTTGGACTTACTCAGCTCCTTCTACAGCCTAAAATACTTCGCCACACTCGAGCATCACCTTTTCAAAATCATCTCCGCCTGGAAGCCATCATTGGAAAATAAACTGTACCAGAATGATCTAGCTATCTGGGACAAGTAGGTATTTCCAAAAAAAAATATATATATATTTACCTAATTCTAATTTCTTGGAATACGGTTTAACCATCCCATCCCTTCCCTGCGATTTCTTAGACTGCAAGAATTTGCGAAAGACTACAACATTACCACACTGAAGCATGTGGCCGGTTTGAAAAACCAAACAGCGCGACAGGATATTCCAGAAGTGGTGGCGTCCAATTTGGTCCTAGTGGCTAGAATGACTAGTAGGCTAGTCAAGTTTGGAGCCTACCTGAAAGAATTTGTATCTTCCAGCAAGCATCCCTCTGGATTTCCCGTTTGCAACACGACCATAGCCCAGTTTCTGCTCGAGCCCATGCCAGGAATTTCAGACTATCAACAAATGCTTTCCACTTTCACTGTCATTTCCAACATTATCGGCCTGTACGTTAATCCCCCTCAGGTAGACATCTTGGTGCTCAAATTGCCGTAGTTATTTACTCGATAATTAAAACTGACAAAATATTTACATCTTGCACAGGTGGTACACATACTTTCGAAAGAAAGTTCAACTCCGGCCTCCATCTCGGCTCAAGTGAGCTCTGACATTTCCTCGAAAGCTGTGGAACAATTCAACTACGTTGACGCCTTCGACTGGATAAATTACTCAATTTACTTGGTCTCCGAAGAAGGAGACAATAGTTCCAATTTGGACAAACTTGTAGCTCAAAAGCATTCCATTGTGGAGAAGCACAACTCTGAATTTTTTAATCTTGACGAATACCACACCGGCTTCTTCGAGGAACCCATCTCCCTGGAACAAATTGGCACTCCAGAAGAAAATCACTTATGGAGGAGAAAGGATAGTATGAACTACTTCATGAAGGGAAATACGTCAGCGGCCGAGATCAACATGTGGAGCTTATGTTCTGGCCTTAATTTGCAGAAGCGAGAGGTCCGTAGTAAGTTAAAGTGCTTCAGGGACGTGACTTCCCATCCGTGGCTCAGAATAAATCCATTGCACGTCGAAGTGCTTTCGGAATCTCCGGAGGTACTCCAGTTTCACGACATTCTCGGCGAGACACTCATCTCGAAAATTGTCCAACTCATGGACAAACGTCCCATGGAGACGTCCATGACGGAAGACGGGCCAGGACGGAACCCTCGTCCCTTTTTCGAAGTGAGGTCGTCAATACAGACGTGGTTTACTGATGAGGAGATGCCGAAACTAGCTCAAATCACAGAAGTTGTTTCTGGAAGGAATGTACGAGACGGAGACACGATTCACACGATGCCGTCAGAGCATTTCCAAGCAGTGGAGTATGTTGTGGGGCGGCATTACACGCTCCATACTGATACGGTTAGCCAAAAACGTGAAATTACAAAGGAGTTTACTTTTATTTTTTTAAACATTATTTTCTTTCCTTTCGCCTTCAGCTATGCGACGAATGTACATCAATGGATCCCTTTTATGAGAGAGATGGGGATCGTATATCAACACTCCTATTTTATGTAAGTAGAACAAGTAGTCATCATGCGTCCTCAAAATCATGTTTAAAAGTAGTTGTTAAAATGCATTTTTGTTGGAATAACTAGTTAAATGATGTTGACCTTGGGGGAGATACTGGCTTTGTGAATCTAGGATTTGCACCTAAACCTACGAAAGGCTCGGCAATATTTTGGTAAAGGATTAGAGATTTTGTAGATATATTATGATTATGAAGGTTTTATATAACCAAAAAAACCCTAATCAAAATTAACGTACAGGAACAACATGTACCGGAATGGAACAAGTAGTACTGACACTTCTTGGCACTGTTCATGTCCTGTCCTTCGAGGGAGGAAATTAGGTACGGCATTTGGCATAACTGATAAATTACATCAACAAACCGTGTTTTTTATGAAAAGTTGGACAAACCGTGCTATATATACTTTTGTAGTGATAAACAAGTGGATTCACTACAATGCTCAGTTTCTCAAGTACCCGTGCACTTTAAATCAATGGGAATGAATAAGGAGAAAACAGATACAAGGCTGGTCCGCATCCGATCCGATAAATTTGACGATTACACTATATTGGCGTATTTTTCAGCACATATCACTTTTAGCTGTCAGATTTCAGTGATTTTGGTGACTTATAAGCATTTTAGTTTAATTGTCATTTTAGTATATAAGTAACTGCATCAGCCTCCGTATCATTGCGGTATAAATGTGGCTGGCACCATAGGTTTACCTAAACTATTAAATGTGTGATGATGGTGGTTTTTCTTGTTTAGATCAGATTTGCCAAAATGTTTTAATTTTTTTTAAATTTAAAGCTCCATACGGAGAAAATTATGAAGAATTAAGGGGATTTCATTAATTGCATAAGACATATATTGGAGACGCCACTTGCCACTCCAATAAGCAGCTTAAAGTTGAAAGTTAACATAGATCGTGTAAAAATAAAAATCCACACGCTCATAAATCCACATTGCTCACTAAAATCCTTCAACTGGATCTATATGTAAACCCTTGAGTGCAATCGCTATCACACACCTACACTCAAAATCATGGCAAATGTGTCAGTAAGCAACGCTTATACGTGTATTAGGTTGACCAAGCTACAAATTATTTCGAAAAATGCGGAGCCGGCCCTTCGTTAACCTAATGGTCGTCAATGACACGACGCCGCAGCGTTTAGATTGAGAAATACATCATACGCCGAGGTGTCGTGTCATTCGGCGACCATTAGGTTAACGATTTTGGAGACAAGCTCCCCATTTTTCGAAATAATTTGTAGCTTGGCCAACCTAATACATATTGGTATTGGAATGGAAAAATCTTGTCTGTAAGTACATACGCTTGTACACCTCTCGCTCCATTGTTGCATGCAAGCTGCGGCTTGTTGCACATGTTTCTTGTATTGTCAAGTTGTCATATCATGTAATGTCATTTAAAAGTGTTTACGACATATTGCACGTTTGTGGCGATGATGCGATGTACGTTCCAAAAATTCCCCCGGGGCACCAAATAATAATATACAAAAGGATCTCCTAACAATTAGGTTTTTATCCTTAGGCTGCTGGGTTAGTGTTACGAACGACGAGCGAGAGTTTGCATATAAATAGCATAATATATTGCACTGACTGGCTGGACAACTCCATCACGTATCGTAATTTTGATATGCATAGGGGAATATACAAAACAAATCAGTTTTAGTTTTTAGGGCTTTATGTAGATTTTCAGGCTTTCATGATGGAAAATGACAACTGATAACCAGCCAATAATCCTGTAATACTTTTGTTTCTATTATGCAAATGCTTCAGTTCCGTTTCCGTCCACTCCACAAATCAACAAGTTTCAGTTGCAGAATGTAAGGAAGACTAGACTAGACTCAGAGAAAGTGTGTGTGGTAAATGGTAACGAAAGCATTTTCTGGTTTTATGATTGATTTCTGCAGTTTTTGATTTTTGTCTTACAACTTTATTATTGTCAATTTTCATTGTTTGGTTGGAGAGATAACCGATAACCGAGTTTTTTTAAAGTTGAGCACTGAATTTTGTTACAGTGTTTACAGTTTCGTTTCGTTCGCGTTCGTTCATCTTATCAGAATGATGGAAGGCCTGGTAGAAGTAATGGAAGGTTCGGAGAAAGTTATTGATGGGGGGGAAGTTGAGATGACCAAGATCGCTGCTGGATCTTCCTTGTCGTCAACCAAACAAAATGATGTAAAATGTACGGCAAACGGCAACCCATTTGGATGCTCCAACATCCACGAAACAATTTAAGGATATTGTCAAACATGAGTTAGGTAAGGACACCTCAAGATATTCTCCAAATGCAGTACTTTTATCCTATTAAGTAAACGTTAATTCCTTTTAATTAAAATGGCATTTTGCTATAATAAAGCTACCCAATCGTACCGTTATTCTGTTTTTACTTTGTAGACAAAGAACTCGTTAGTGATGATGGTGGAATGGAAACCCACAGTTTCAAGGGAGGGGAACAACGGGAAGCGTACTACCACGACAAGGATGGGGATGATGTTTCAGTTCATTCGGGACTGGATTCCATTTCGGATGATGACGACATCTCAATAATGTCATGTGATATCAGCCCTTTCGAATCAGATGACGAAGGATGTGAAGATGGATCCGGTCAATTTGACAATTTCCCGAGTCAGACTGACTGACTGATATTCAATGACTCTGCCGACGACGTTCAACTTGATGCAGTTGACGCTGGGCCTAACAAATTGAAGGTCGAAGGTTTAGACCCGAGTTAGAGTATAGTCATATGGACATATTGGAATGGAATTTGTACGTTTCATAGGGAATTACAGACGTGTTTTCAATTCCCAGCTCAAATATTTAACAATTGAATTCAATTCAAACATGACCTTCGAAATGATGAATTGTTCATTGTTCGTACCATATATACTTTCTAATTCAATTTTTTGTAATATTTGCTGTTCAGTAAGTTGTTACTATTGTTAGATTGGTGGAGATTTGCTTCAGCAAACTTTGGCTCTAGTTTCGTGCGGTGTAACGAATATGGTATTCCAGAAAAAAATTAAATTGTTCACTTTCCTCCTTTTCTTGATGTGTCTGATTATTTCAAAATTAAGCGGAGAGCAGGCAGATACTGATGATAATAGGTTCGGAATTCTCCGTACTTTTTCAAACTTGAGGTATTTTGCGGCGATGGAATTTCGTTTGACCGGAATCATTAAAGATGAATTGGCTGCAGGTGCTCGGGGACTTCAAAATCATGATCCTGTTGTCGTCCAAGAGTAAGTTCCTTGTCCTTGTCAACAAAATTATGGCATACTGCCACAAATTAAAATCAAATATGAATTGCTACATATCTTGTAGTCTCGTAGATTATGTTAAAGACTTTAACGGCTCGACAGTGACTCACCTGTTGGGATTGGAATGGCATTATTCCGACGACGAACTCTTGGATATTTTGGTTTCAAACTTGATCTTAGTGTTCAGAATGGTGTATCGGTTCGTAAGATTTGGGGATTCCGTCCGAGAATTTACATCAGTCACCAGGGGTAAATGTTTTCCTAATTCTAACAGTGATCTTGCAAGTGTTAATGTAGACATATTCTGTATGAAACTTTGTATTTAGATCTCAACGGATATCCGGTTTGCAACTTGACGGATATTTATACGCATATCTGGCCTGGTGTCCCTGACTATAGCGTCATGTTGTCTACAGTAAGCATGATTTATAAAATTCACAGTTTGCACGTGTCCCCAAAGAAGGTAATATACATTTACATATATACCTAATTCGATTGTGTCAGTGGGAGCCTACCTCAAAATTGCTCCAGGATTTGTATATTAGTGTAGTTGGTGAAGGGACTGACCTCCGCCAGTAAAACACCCACCTCCCTCACGGCCCAAATGTGCCATGATATTGCCGTCAGAGCTGCACAACGGCGGAATTACGTTGACTCAATCGATTGGATAAACTACGCCATTGACCTTGTTCGTGGGGGAGATACCTCCATTCCTCTAGAACACCTTCAAGTGACAAAGCTGGCCATGGTTGAAAATCACAACTTGGATTTTCACGAATTTCCAGAGTTTCACACCGGTTTTTATTCTAACATCCTTCCATTGGAGGATGTAGGCACACCACGAGAAAAGATATGGAATAAGAGAAAAGATGCCCTAGATTACTTCTACCGGGGACGGAGCAGTGAAGTGAATATTAATATGTGGACTTTGTGCTTCGGCCTGCCTACGCAGAAATCGGACGTCATAAATAGATTGAAGTGTTTTCTGGACATGAAATCCCATCCGTGGTTAAGGATAAATCCGTTATACGTTGAGGTTCTCTCGGAGAATCCTCAAGTGCTCAAGTTTCATAATATTCTTGGGGAGAGATTGATTGGACAAATTATGCAGAAAATTGGGAAAAATTACATGCATGTGTCTCGAATTGCATCTCCCTTGCGTGATTGGTTCAAACAGATACACACTAGATCGTCCTCACAAACGTGGATACCCAACGAGGAGTTCCCAAGACTGACACAAATTTCCGAAGTCGTGTCTGGCAGAGTTATCCGAAATTCAAAGTATTACAGGTCATCAGAGATATACCAGGTGGTGGAGTATGTGGTCGGGAGGCATTACGTGATGCATTCGGATGTATGTGGTAAGAAGTATTTTCTGGTTTTAAAATCAACGCACAATGCAGATTGATTATTGGTCAAAATTTTGCAGGCAGGTTTACACACTGAGCAGGATTCTACAAGATGGAGACCGAGAATCTACCCTCTTGTTTTACGTATGTCAGAAATTCTGTTTTTTTAAATTATGTCAAATACGTTTTCGTATGTTTGGTTTGAATTTCTGGCGTAGCTAAATGATGTTGATTATGGAGGAATCACAGCATTTGGGAAATATTGGAATTCTAGCGGAACCCCAGAAAGGTTCTGCCATTCTCTGGTAATTTTCCGAGTATTTAGAATTTTATGTGAGTTTGGGCTTTGGCAAATGAAATATTTTTACGCTTCTCGTTGTTGATTTGGCTATTATAATAGGGAGAATATGTACCGGAACGGCTCACTTCGGGAAGATATGAATCATTGTTCGTGTCCTGTTATACAAGGGAGAAAGCTTGGTAAATACTTGTATATCCAACTTACCACTTTATGGTAAATTATGGTTTATAATATTCATCCACTTCCAATGTAATATTCATTAGTGATCAACAAGTGGATCCGCTACAATGCCCAGTTCCGCAAAAAACCCTGTAGTTTAAACCAACTGGAATAGAGTGAAAATATTGCTTTGAAAATACTGTAATTTGTGTATTGATGTTTAAATAATGTTCTCTCTTATTGCTCATTGCCCTGTTCGTGCTAGTTTTTGTAATTTCTCTTAATTGTCGTCAAATGTATGTATTCTGTATGGAGTATTTATTCTTATTGAAGCACGTATCTACTCATGGGGTTGATAGTACAAAATTAAAATTAATAAATTACAATGTTACATGCCAAGTATGGAAGAATACATCTTATTGATAGCATAGGACAATGGTGTCATAAGCATAGGACATGGCGTTCATCAGTAAATGCTAAGGAATGCTACAATAATCAAAGAATACCTATGTGTGTAATCAATATTACATTAGCGAGTTTTTGCAACTAACGTATAATACCTAGAAAATACTACAATAATAGGAATAACAAAAACTTATTTATATGTCACTGGAGATATTACCAATAAAATGCAATTTTTACAACTTTTAGTCTTTCTCGCAGTAAGCCTTTCCGCCTTCACAGTATCCGTCATCATCAAATCCAGCCGTGTAGCAGCACTGACCCACCATTCTTTTCTTCATTCGGTCGAACATTGCCTGCGGACTGGTTGCAGGAGCACTGGAGTTACTGGCCATACTTGGCATACCAGAACAAACTTGGTCACAATACTCATAGCGAACGTGTTCGGATGGGCCTAGGTATCAACAAACGACAAATTCGTATTATAGAGTTACACGTGTCGAGCAAAATTAAATTGCAGTGCTTCCGGGTTAATCTACTTAATTGTAAAAACACAGTACACAATCGAATGTTTCCTGAAATTTACCTGGTGCAGCTAAGCCCACGGTGACCAGAACAAGAAGAACTAGGAAAGTCGCAAGTTTCCCCATTGTGTTTTCTCCGATTTTCCAGTTGTACTCAAATGAAATGGCAAAACTAGTGAATGAACTCGGTCCCACTTGGAGAATGATTGTTACCAAATATCATGTTCTTGAAATATTTATATTGCAGACAATGCAGACAAGCCATGCTGGACACTCGACAAAATAAGACTTTAAGTGAGCACCATTATTAGAAAGCAAGGTGCAATAACCGTTATGTAGGGAAAGGGTTCCTTCTTGAGGAGTACCAGAAGAATGGGTTGATGCACATAACAAATGCATGTATATATGAGTATTTTATTTTGTTCAATTTTGCTGTGTATGCATTATAAAATGCATGCTGTACTGTTTATAACGCATTTTATTTATAGATTGAACTGCACCTCAAGTGAACCCAAAAGTAATAAAATACATACCTAATATCTTATCTGATGGTTTGAACTGTTTTCTTGATCCTTCGAAATGGGAATTCCAAACTAAAAATACGACAAAGCATAAATAAATACAGTTCCTTGGCCCTTAAAATTAGAATGTGCTGTGCGGAGTATATCGCCCTATCCATTGGCATTATAATTGTAGCTTCACTGCCATTGTACACTGATCCTACAGGTTGGCTGATATATCCTGAGAAGGTCTTTTTGTAAACACTAAATAAATACCACTATATATCCTCCTCTGATGTAGGTATTATATCCACCAATGGACTATCCCAGCACATGAATTCATAAACGATGTTTTGTCAATTAAAAGCAATTAAGACACTAATTTCTGCCTAGGGAAAATATTTTTACATGGACGAAGTCTACTGTGGAACTCGAGATTTACTAGCAATTGCTCTCACTCACTCACTCACTGAACTAAAAGTTAAATAATATATGTGAGTATAAAGTCTACTCTGACCAATTCGGACATGCATCATAAAGTACTCCAAGTACCTATAATCCAAGGAAGAGACGGAAGAGTGACTGGTCAGTTTTACGGATTTAGAGTTAGTCATGGATTTTAAAAAATTTATTGACAACAGAGAATCAATTTATTCGAAATAAACAAAGAAGAGACACCCTTTAATCCACGGAGTCACTTAATTTCATATAATTACATTGGAAATAAAAGCGGATAATTACTAACATAATATTTACTGGGAATACTGGTCTAGTTGTTTCAAAACTGTGTGACATTGTATCATCACTATGATTATTATATAGCTTTGATACCTCTATCTCTGTCACCGCATGATTGCCTTCGCCCAGGAGTGGCATTTGAGATAATTCTTGTATTAACGAATTCGTCCCAACCCTTTCACTTTCATTTAAAGATATTGATTGTGATAAGGCGACAGCTAAAAATCAAATATATCATTATTTGAATGAATTTTACAATCAAAAATAAATATACTATAGACTTCCTATTGAATATGACTTACAATTTGTGCGCATAATCAGGAATAGTGCCAGTCCTAGAAGTACATGTGCGTATGTAACAATGCTTTTCTTCATTATGGAAATACTATTTCTTACTCTTTAGCAGTGGAAGTGGATGTCTCGACAAACAAACCTTTAGTTTCTCAATGCTTAAATTTTTCCCCCGATCCCTCGTTTGGCTTCATTTTGTCAGACTTATAATGATAAGTACATGTAAATGTGACTAATTAGCGTCGTCACGCCAGATAACATGTTGCAAATAGGCATATACGTACGTAGTACGTACAGCACTGCGTCTGCGTACACGTGTGACGTGCGGTACGCAGAAAAGCACTAATTTTAGCTATAATTCTAATAATATATATATGAGCAAGATGCCAACAATCCTTAAGTGACTAACGATTACGCATTTATGACACAACGTCTGGTAGAAATAAATTCGTATAAATATGGTAATGCAGCTCTAGTTATCGTTATAGATGAGCTAGTGACATTTGCATTTGAGGATTTGTTCAATTTCTGAATTCCGGAAATCATTCATTTATTCGTATACGTATACGAACATAAAAGCCATATACCAAATACCAATGGAAAGAACATTAAATTATGGTTCGATTGATATGTAGACTGGTACCTAATAACACCTTCCTGCAAAGACTTGCACGGCGAAACTCGCCCAAATCATTTTAAAAAACACATGGTAATTAGTGACAAGACAGTATTAAAGCACATTATTGTTGCTAACCCTAGACTAACCAAACTCAGGTGTGACGTGACGGCACGGAAGTTCACGGAACAAGACGTAAGTTTTGTCTCATTAAGACGAATGAGACAAGCAAATCCAAACAATTTTACAATTTAAGTTATCACATCATTTTCAAACCGAACTTTCCATTCCAACCATCGCCAAACGCAATTTATTTATATATTTTCTTGCATGACTACATGACTTGGTCATTAAAAAATGTGATTTACTAAAGATTTGATTTGCAATTTGCAACTCACATAACTATATATAGTAACTGAACTGAAGGGAAACTCAACAACTCAAAACGAGAGTAATTGATTGAGCTATTACTATAGATAGGTAATTACTATTACTATTACTAGGTAGCTAGGTCCATTTCTATTTCCGTTTTGTGTTGATGGCCGTGGTGACACGTGGTGATTGTTTTTTACAGCATGAAAATACGCATATTGGTATCGATCTTGGGTGAGGTCAGGGAGAATCATGGTCATCATTGTATACGTATGCCTCCTTCCTTATCCATTATCCACACGCCCTACCCATCAGGTCACGTCAAAATCTTCTTGTAAATTGTTTTCTTGACCTGAACGTGCCCTTTATTAGTCCTTTCTCACGTTTACCAGTATCAACACACACGAAAAATGTGCCCCGACCGACTCCCAGGTACAAAAGGATGACAATGAAATCAAAATGAAATGACAGAATTAAATTCTCCACATTTAATTTCAAAACGGCACCGTTTTGAACTCTGCGACAACACTGTTGTTCCGGCCATCGTTTTATAGCATATCGCAAGTCGGATTTTGATTTTATTGTTTAAATTAGCATAAAGCTGAAATCACACCGCACTAACATCTTGGTGATGTGGCAAAATATTAGGCAGCATCCCCATCCTGCGCTTTCATACCAATTGCAACGCTGTCGCTTCAAAAGATGTACCTCTGTTCCCCACGTTGCAATAGAAAATGTTGTTACATCACAAGATGCCACGGTTTTCATACAAACAAGCAGTACAAGTTGTACAACACGAAAAACGCGTTGCACATCTCGTTTTTGTGGGCTTCTCCCGGAGAAGCCCAAAGCAGGGAGATGTAGCAACGAGTGTGGTTCAACTTCCATTAAAAGTCCATTTCTGCTCGCAAATCTTTAAATTTAATTGTGGCGAAATTTATTAAAAGTTAAATCGAATATTATTCGTAACTTGTTGGTAATTAATAACATGGTAAACTGTTACTTTGCTTTTTAAATTAATTTCAATGCATTTAATTTCAGTTCGAACTGATAACTAGTGAGTCAATTTAATTATAATTCCAGTCTCTATTCGAAGTGGAGATATTGTGGGTATTTGAAACAGTTGATTCAACGATAACTTTCAGATGTTACAGGATGGTAAATTAAATATTATGGATATATAGATAAATGAAAAGTATTAGTATAGTGCTCCAGCAATATTTTGTCCTGTTCCTGAATCCCAATAGCCTTCATCACTTGCGCCAATTATTTCGACCTATTGCGAACATCACATTGTAGTATTGTGTCACCATTTTTCTATCATGTGATGGAAAATTAAGAATATATATTTCACCGCTGTACATACATGGGAGCTGAGTTTTTTAATACACCCGACAAATTGCTTCAGGTCGACCTGATTTTCCAAGCGCAAATTTGATTGTGGATTGTAGTTTCGATTCGCCATGAACATAATGAATTTGTCGACACAACTCAAACGCTGAATTGATAGTTTTCGAAACGTCATCTCTTAGCCCCCGCAAATCCATCTGCTTCCCCCAGACTAAGTTTTTGTCGTAATAGTTAATGTCGACATTATTTCGAAGGTGCTAAATCAGTAAAGTATAAACTGAGTGTAAATTAGTGTGTTTCATACGATATATTGTTGGAATGGTTGGAATTGAACAAATTACGGATACTGCGTAGCACGTCAGCATGCGGATGTCTATCATAATGCTTTCTAAATCGATCTGCATATTTCGATAGAACTCCTCGTTTTGTATTCGTTGAAATACATAAATTATTATGGCGGTTTCATCAAGTTGATGTTTCATGGCCAGCAGAAAATCAATTTTCCTCTCGATCCCTTCCAATACTAACCGCATCTAACAATGTCAACAAATAACTTATAATATTGTAAAATTAGAATATTAGCTATTTCAAATAAGGTTTGTGAAAATACTACATTGTTATAAAATACCGGAAACTTCACGCCATCATTTTTCATTATTCGTCGATCATTTTGCAGACGTCTACTTTTACAATCTACACTTGGGTTAGCACTTCTATAGTCCTTTTTGGACTCTTTCCTAAATTTTCCGTCTACGGAATTATCTCCAATGCATTCAAAATAAAAATGATTGTTACTCCCACAGTTAAAGCACGCGTTCTCCATGATTAAAAAATATTTAGTATGATCTTGAAGTTAATAT
>JAANSN010001467.1:0-33194 GCA_036850665.1 Dicranocentrus wangi
AGGTTGGATTCCTATCCTACGTTGTTGCCATATTTTGCTATGGGGTATAAAAATCTCCTGGCGCATTCCACTTTTAAAATTGAAAATACCCTACTTCAGATTGCATCTCGATTTATTCGACCAAATAGCTTGAATTTAATGCGTAACAAAGCTAAACAGTTTAAACGTAGTAGTCTCTCTCGTGGATTCTGAATATGCCTACTTGTATTGCATTACACGCATAAATATTTGGACACAATAGACCATCTCTATTTTCTTCCATTTCATATACGTACCATGCGAATGATTTTCCTATGAATGTTATATGTTCTCCCCTGTAAACGCTCGTGCATTCACATTTATTTTCGTTCCACTCTCCATTCCCCGCTGGATCGCCGTCTTCAAGACGATCAGACTATAGGTAGTGGTAGTAGGTTGGCTAACGTGGCAAAACGATGGGATTTATTTCATCTTCTCAACCATAAGAACCTACGAGAACGATTATTTCCTCCGAAATTCCATCCATTCTATGGGGAAATCGAAATAATAGTCATTCTTGCGTAAGAAGAATGAAAATCTCCAATATCTTCGGTCAGGCGTGAGTAAGACCAGTACAGGAAACTGGAGGGTATTAGGTACGCAAAAGGCTAAAAATATTTCCCTCCGTTTTACTACCAATGCAATGCACTAACAACTAACACTACATATCTGTTTATACATAGAAAATAATACTCGCATTATAATAAGGAGGTAGTCTCTTCTTCCACAACTTTCATCCGCCATCCGTGTCGACTTGCATGGAATGTCGTCAATCCAGTGAAGCACAAATGGTGCACACACCACACGCTCACTCCCTCACAGCCACATACACAACATATGTAGGTATTATTACCTTCACCGGTCCGTGGACTTTTATTAAGCCAATTCTCAAGACAATTCCCTACAAATATTTCCTAATATTTTTCCTCCATGAAATAACTTTCTGGATCGATAAACATCCCAATTAGAGAAGAATTTTCCCTTCAACTCTTGGGACATTTCGTGACATTTCTTATGCTCGAACAACTTAACTCTCTCTGCAAGTTGGGAAAGCCAGCAGTAGTAGTTTCCCTTTGGTCTGCAACTGGTGCTATTAGTGCTTGAGGCAAGGAGTCAGGCCAGAGAGACAAAAGACCAGAACCGGAGAGCTATTTCACTCCGATCACTCCAGTCTTTTTCTCGGTGTTTACTTGGAGTTGGTTGGTACCCTCTTCCTCTCTCGGAGCAAAAGGAAGGAGGGTGTTACTTGGGTGTCACGATCGAATCGATAGCTAATTGCTTATGGGGCCTCTCCACATACAACCACAATTTATTTATAGATGTAGACTCATCGTTATGACAGGGTACGTGACTGTAAAGGAATTATTTATGAATAATTTCTATACTCCACACACTGTTGTTGTACCCAGTGTGTACCTTTTACCCTAGCGTGAATACCTATGTTATGCGATATGCAAAAAGTGTTTTGGTATGCATAATAACACTTGCTCTCTTTCAAGTTGTGATTTGAGTGAATGATTTTATGAGGCTTGTTTCCACATTCCAAACCTGTTCCATTACAACATTTGTAGAATTGATGGTGGTTGTCCACAATTTTCCCTTCTATCCTTTTCTCACCCTCCTTTGCATACCAATTTTCTCCACATTATGCTCCACAGAGAGCCGAGCCAGCTAATGCTATGTGCAATATGGTTGTGATGTTGTAAGGAATTCTCTACGGAGTTGATTGCAAATGAATCGTGTCTCGTACTAGCAAATATTCCATTCAAACGTTATTACACACAATATTCCCCTCCATTATCTCAATTTGTAACTATACGACAGGACAAAACTTGTGATAACCGTAGAAATGCCAGAGTTGACACAAAAAATAAGAAAAATTACAGAGTGAGGTGGAGTTACGAAACTTACCCAAGTTTGGATTGGTATAATCCCAGCTTTCCGAGTCATTCTTGTACACGTTCAACTTCGATGGCTGTAAAGAGAAAACAAAAACGAGGATGAAATGAAAATGTCAGTTGAATCTCGGAGCGAAACCAAACTTACAAAAATACTGGATACACTACACTTTTCCCAGCCATACGTTGCCAGCGGCACGTTCACGTAGAACATGAAACTTCAAATCAGGGATTACTTTTCCCTTTCCTAGAGTCACTTTTTATACGGTCTCATTATTTTATCAAAGTTAAATCCCTTCCTCAAACAACAGTTTTGCAGCTTGTGGCGTCGTCGCCCACGTTGCACCATTTATTGTCAGCTAGAAAAAAGCCAGTTTCATCAAAATAAATAGAACACGAGGGGAAAGGGACTTTGGTTGAAAATGCATTCGTTCTAAGGGGGCGTACGGCGAATGGCCGACGAAACAGTTAAGAGTTGCCAATTTGCAAAATCCTAATTTCTCCAAACCAACGGAAATCATCACATTATCACGAATGGTATCGGAGATGAAAACGCTTTTTTTTATCATATCGGATAACTAGCGTAGAATGCATGCTTCGAGCAATACAAAAACTATTATTTTCTTTTGTGCAATGCCAGCAAAAAACGGAAAATATATCATTAGATACTACATAATTACACTTTTTCTCCGTACTCTGCTCCGTCCGGCTCATCATGATGTATAAATGTATAAATTCAAAAGTGGTATATGTATCCACTTTCACCGACTGACGACATGTCAGCCCATTACTATTATTCATGCGGGGTATGTATTAAGAACGGTTTTGAAGTTTGCAACCATATGGTCTCTTCTGGTATGCTTATTACACTGATATACACACAGTTTTTGATGAGATCCCTGGATGGAATGAATATTTCTCATAATTTTATCCGCATACGTGGATCCGTGGATATAGATTTTTGCATGTGGCTCTTTTGGATTTCACTATCTGGTTGGATATGAGAACAAATTCACATCGTCCACATGAAGTGAGAGCAGATACAATCATCAGGGAAGGAAATTGGAAGCAAATCTGCTTCTAACTGGAACTCTACACTGATGTTCTCCAGCCAAGTCGTTGGAGTGAGCTGCAGGGAAAGCATTCGCTAACATGTTTCACTAACAACCCTAGCGGCAGCAGTCACACGTAATGATGAGACATCAATTCTCGTGGAATATTACATACTCCGTTTTTGCTACACACGTTTGTACAAAACTCCGGAGAGTGAACCCTCTCATTTCACTCCTAGTTTCCCTTCACTTACAGTAATAATAATAATGGTGGAACGAAGTTGAGCCAAGAGGAAGAGAATGAAATACACAGAAAGTCTCTAGAACCAGGGAGCAGATTGCCGTCACCATGTCGTCTTGTCGTGTGTCTTCTCATCCATCTATTCATCCATACCATTCCACTTTTCTAGCATCAATCCGCTTTTTGTGCATGAGCTTCGCTTGAGGAGAGAAAATTGTACATAAAATGCGAAATGAAAACTCATAAACCTGCACAGGCGGGGTTTCGCTTACTGCAAACTACTCAATACCTCCACGGTTTCAATGTGCACACGGTATTAAAAATTTTTTTGGGGGGGGAGGCTTTACCATCGTCACAAAACTAAGATTTTCTACCAGTCAATGCAGTACACAAACGAGTATCCCCCTCATTTCAGCTCGTATGGCTACGAGCTACTCCAATCCAAAATCTTTCCACTTTCACAGTCTAGCTTCCTCATTCAGAAGGACGAGGACAGGGGAAAAGTAGAAATTGTTGGAGTTACCAAACAAGTCAGAAGGAACATTAATAGGAATCGAGTGAAATGAAACAACTCCATGAAAAACTTTTTTACGGGAAAAGGGAAGGAAAAAAAGATGCACAAGTTGTGTATGGGGCATATATACAGACTTACAGGAGCGTATTTTGGAAGAAAAGAGAATATATTTGCATCAACCTGACAAAACTCGAGGTTTATTACGCTATTCTTACCGTGTGGCCTGCCAGAGGAGTACGAGAAAAAATCCTTTAAAGAGAAAAAGTATTACTTTTAGTTTCCCCAGTTGGCCAACTTCAAGGACCACACAGGAGTTGTACGTACTGGATCTCCCCCGAAAAAACGCACACTCACACACTCATGCATATGTATGTACCAGTGTGTATTATCAACATCAAATGCATTTATGTATGATGTGGTCTACCTAAAACCAAGTCTATATATACTACATTCGCCTCCTCCTCCAGTTCACTTTCATTTCCCTTTAACATTATGCATGCACATGCACAAGTAAGGAAGGAACGACGAATCAACTGAAGCTGATGCTCTCCTTGAATCATATTATACGACAATAATAGTCTATAGTCCATTTGTGCACGAGTAAGAAAGAAAGTGTGTAGTCGCTATTAAATATTAGTAAATCCGCACATACATCAATCCTTCATATCTCTTCCTCCCTTCCCTCATCCATAACGCAAGATTCATAATCATAATATGAAGACGTCACCTCATATAGGATATATGAGCTTGTGAATTACGTATAGTATTAAATTCCATATATAGTGAGCACACTGCATAAACCTTACACATGACACATCCTCTCAACCACGCTAAGACATAATAAAGCATTATTTCACTTGAATTTAACTTCATCCTCATGCTCACACAGGGAAAGGAGGGTGTCTCGAAAGCTGAAAACCTCGAGAATGAATATACTCATCATCTTTCACACAACCGGAGATGGGTCCATCAATCCTCCTACAACTTTCACTCCACTACCATTCCCACAGCAGCACGAAACCCGCTCTCCTAACTCGAGCTATGTGCAAAAAAAACATGCATGGGATTTGGGTAAACCAACAGAGAAGAATAAAGCGCGGTAAGTGTAGAGGGACCGGTGTGTGTACATTTCCTTTACTAATGCCTCTGGTACATTCATATTCGAAAAAATATAGACAAGCATCCATTTAAGTGTGCTCATATATCACACTAAAGCTTTTTCCAGTGTAGTACCGTGCAAGTCTCCAGAGAATCAAGTGACTCTCTGGTTCTCATATCGAGTAAAAATGTGGCAAGTGGTAAGTCCAAGTCATAGCGGGGAGAGTGATGGACTCAGCAGTAGCATCCCTGTTTTGTACACCACGGTGCGCTATGTGCCACCACCACCACCGTGCAACTTTTACTCAGAGAGCGAGAGAGAGAGGGAGAGAGGAGAGAACCCCGTGACTCACTCTGGAAAAAAGGATATAGACTGGAAGGCAGAGAATATCGCGGCAATAAGACAGGAGAGAAGAGGAGGAAATACGTTTTTCGCCCTGTCTTCTTCATTCTCATTCTTCAACTACAAAGTTCCACTTTTCCTATTTCCCTACATCGCCTCAGCCAAACCTCTCAATCCAACGGGACTCACTCAGTTGGAAGCTCACGGAGGAGGAAGAGGAAGGCAACCAAAGTGCAACTTGGTCTTTTGCCTTTGCTTCGTGGAACACTTGGATGAAAATATCGGAAATTTAGATGTATGTCTATACACGTATACCATATAACTTTTTTGTATTCTTCTATGCAAGTAATAAACGCATACGGACTTACGGACACAATATATAAAGATATTGTGAGGGAGAGAAGACACAGTATCAAGAAGCTCACACTTTAAGACTAAAAAAACTTGTGAGAGGCAGCAAGCTGGTAGAAAAGTAACATTTTTCCCGTTCTCCTGATACGAGTCACAGTCAGTTATAGGGAACAAACCTGTAACATAACTTGGGTTGGATGTAGATGAACATATATACCTTTCCCTATTATGTAGGTACGTTATATGCATCAAATAAATATCTACATATATATACACACTCCACACCTACAACATGCACGTAGACTACGTACCCACAGAGAAGGCGAGTGAGACTCCCGCATGCCCCAACATCCTGTCAAGTAATCGATAAACCTGCCTCCCTAATCTTCCAGTTTTGTACTGCCATTAACTTTCCCTCGCTCTCACTCTTCTTTCTCTCTTTTGAACCCCTTTTACACCTGTTCCGAAATCCTTTCTTTTCCTTACGTACCGCCCAATCATATTACATACATATACTGTAGGACTGGCATAAGACGAAGCAAAATAAAATTCTACAGTATTTACCACTACCAACTCCGCTGCCGCGTGCTTCTTTCTCCCACGACTGATTTTAGATTCAAATTACGACCGAACATTATTACCTACATACTGTCGCCTTGTCAAATGTAAACATAACATGGATACGGATCATCATGTGCACATTTATACGATACAAGATACAACGTAATATAATCCAATAGTGGGATATTCAAAAAAAAAAGTGAACGTCGTGCCAATCGCATTCCATCACCTTTCTCCTCCGTTTGATGTAATATCAGCTTGCCTTACAGGGTTTAATATTGTCGAAACGACTTCCTTCTAATAATACATCCTTTTAGATTCCCCTGCTAATACAAACTTCACAAAGAGAGGAGGGAGAGGGAGAAAGCGTCATTCTGCATGAAAGACGAGCGCATATAAAACTCAACATTTTTTCTGCAAGACAAGGTATTCTCCCGAAAAAAGAAGATACCCTTTCTTTACTACATCATTATTGCGTATCATATGCCATGTTCGGGGGCAATAATATCCGGTGATGCGAAACACATTTTTTCTGCTTCACTTTCATCCATTCCATTCCTAGCCAACTTGACTGCTTCTGCTGACTTCAAACTTCAAACAAGTATATTCATTCAATCGGTAACAATATACGATATTATGTAAGCGCGGATACTTATAGCAGATATTTGACATAGACACTCTTGAAAAAAAAAACGTTCATAAGCATAACCGCCTGCCTGTTTTTATAATGGTTTCCGAGCATGAACACATCGACTGCTCTCCGGATAAGAAATTAAGACAGGAGAAAGACGCTGTCTCGGCTTTTCGTGCTCGTGCTCATGCTACCTCATCATTTTCCTCATCAATATCACTTTCCAAAGACAATGAACAAATGAATCACACAAGTACTCTGCCAAACCAACATCTCAACGAAGAAACTCGGAGTGGAGGAAAAGAAACAAAATTACAAACGTATTCCTACAGTGTTTTTATGATTGACGAGCAAATTATTGGAAATGGTTGGGGAAGGGAAAGTTTTGATGATGATTTATAGTGAGCTCCCATTTCCCGCCGTCCAAATATAGGAAATTCAAACGAAACTTAGTTTTGTCTTTTATACAGTCGATATATATATACCACTCTACATTGGGAGAAGTCTATAAATGGGGAGTTCCCGACTTTATGAAGAAAAAGAATTACAGTGATACACGATGATCGGATCGGATCTCTGCTATGCGAGATCCAATCTAAAAAGAGGAACTTTTCCCCACTTTCAGCAAGTTGTAAAACGATGAAAAGCTCGCTCAAATTCTCCATTCTCGTTTTTGGGCGAATGTCAAGTAGTGCTGACTGAGAAATGGATGGAAGATTCACTAAGGCTTGATGGAGGTGGTCGTGATAGTGGCAGAGAGAAAACCCATCTGCCTATTTTTTCCCTCTGGAAAAGAAGTGAGAAGACGAGAAGGAAGAGTGAGCAAGTGAATCTGAATGAATATGGAAAATTCCATATTAAGTATATATACGTGGAGCAGGGGTGTGTGCATTCATCATAAAAGGGGGAATATGTGAATCGGTATGCACATCTCGGTAGTAAAATATACGTAAACGTGATGCGAGCTGGATAATACATTCACATGTCTAGCGTATCCTACGGTGCACACGTCACACAATAAGAGAACACTAGTGTGTCATGGAAGCTGAACTTTTTAAGAACAATGCAAAGATGAAGTATATAGAGAAACATCACATCACCGAGTACCCCGACCGCCATATCATCGTCATCAACCTCTCCCGTGTATACTATGATAATGTACGAGTCTGCTATTGTATTCTTTAGACAACGTCAAAATAATGCGGCTCCTTTCCCCGTCCACGTTGGCCTTTCTGGCCAGGTTGCAAACAAAACAAGACTTAATACGCTAAGTTATTGTGCTAACCTAACAAACAGCTAGGAAAACTTGAGGCGACACAGGAATGTGAAAGTTTCATGAGAGGAGCAGATGACTGGCAGCAGCATCAGCCACGGAACAGAGCAGGCAGCTAGAGCAGCACCAAAAGCACAACTTAAAACGGCCGGAACAGTTGTCGAATCTAAAGGGAAAAAGGCAAACCGAGTCAGAGGCAAAATGGCAGATGGTATATTAATGGAGGGCTGTGCATCCACAACATTACCGACGAGAAGAGCGTATTATTTCCGTCCTATTTTAAGCATATATATACGGCGATAGATGATGATGATGATGATACACACATAATTTCACCCATAACGGCATCACATACGCACAGTGACATTACGTTGGTACGGTGGTTTTTGGAGAATCCCGAAACGAAATTCATAGACAGTTGTACTCCATCCATATAAAATATTTTGCAGATCGACCAGCAAGGGAGTAAAAGAGCACCAGATTGAGAGCGAGCGAATGCAAGCGACTGTATGAACTAATATGAAGGGTTGCTCCGTCTTTGGAAAAGAAAGTGGCAAAATCGAAGGGGAGCGGTGGTGGAAACCAAATAGGGAGTTATTTCTACGATTGCTTCTCTCTCTCTCTCTCTCACACACACTTCACTCCTCTTCTTTCATATTTTCTACATATGAATGCATTCTCCATTTCACAGTTGTATAACACTGCTCGATAGCAAGTATAATCTTACCGAAAATGTTTCGATTAAGCTCCTGCTGCTGCTACTTTGCTTTTCAACCTCGAACTCCAACCCGTAAAGACGAGAGGAAACTCAGAAGAAAAACTCGAAGCGTTATAGATATCACGGATGAGCACAAGAAGAAGGGTCCTTTTTCCATTTCTCATCTAGCTTCTCCCATTATTATGTATGTTCTTTCTTCAGCTCTTTTGGCTTTCCCTCCATCGAATCACAACACACATACAGAGGGATACTGCAGCAGGTATTGATTTTTCCATAGGACGGAAGGGCACCTTCTGTGGCAGCAACGAAGTAAGCACAGCCAGCAAAAGATATCCAACAAAGATTTTCAGGATGTATAATATTACACAGATGTGCTCTCTACTTCAAAATCTCTCTCTCTCTCTCTCTCACTACAATATTTCCACTCTGCTCTCATCTTTTCTCTCCTTTGAATCCCAAACTATAAACATTCAACTCGTCGCGCACTCCTTTCCTATTGCAATCCCATCTCAACTCTTCTCCTCTTCAGTGCTTTTTTCTTGCCTGAATGCACAGCTATGTTGCTCTTCAAAAGTCATAGTTATAATACCATTTATAAGTGTATCTTCGCTCCGTCTTCCACCCTGATAAACACACGTAAAACATGTTTTCTCAAGTTGACTAGATTTTGCCACCATTCACTCACTCCATCCCGCACTCCATGTTTGCACAGATTTATCGATGTGAATTCATTTAGCCTTGCACTCTCTGGAATTCACACGAGAATGAGTGCCTTTACAGATGTACAATGTACATGCCAGGAAAAGCATGTATGTAAAGAAAGTAAAGTAAACAGTGTTCTTCATCCATATCCCCAAATTCTGGGTTCAAAATTTAGAAGGATTGAGTGAGAGAGAAAGCTCATCCATTTTTATATAAAAAATCTACACTAAATCCCAATTTCCAGATTTTTAGTTCCATCAACGTCATCAAAATGGACCTCCCCAGGGCTCTCCTATCTAATATGAGTGGCAGCTAAATGACCGTTCGTGTTTTATTAACCATTGCACGATCCAAACTTATGTGGGGTGGTGACATTTGCTGTGGTTGTGACCATGTTGTACAAAAAGAAGTCCTCCATCTTTTCAAATTACTTCTAATACGCTTTTACCCCCACGACCAACTACACTTGCTCGTTTTCCTGGAGCGGCCAAAAACCAAAGAGCACAGCCGAGCACCTTACACGAGTAATCTTACAAAAGCCACCACGAAGCAACCGGCTGAGTACTCAAGGTTGCGTCATTTTGTATTTATACAAAAGGTTAGTTTCTACAAGTGAAAACAAAAACATCCCAACATGCCGCAAACGCGAGCACAGCTGTATAGCTGTTGAGTATTATTCACGTGTGGGATGAAGCCAACTGCATGATTTGTCAAATTATGGGAGAGTTAAAGTGCTCTAAAAGGCCTTTGTACGATTTCCGTAACTAATTAAACAAACTTTTCAGAGCGAACTAGGCTAGCAAAGTGAAAGGAGAAATCATGTGGATGTCGCCAAACTAAAAATTGAAAAGGAGCCATTTTCCATAATAAGTACTTGTGACTGTAGAGGGTTGCAAACATAAAAATTCGTAGCGTTTTATTCATCGCTTTCCGCTTGCTCTCTCTCTCTCTTTTGATTTAAATAAAATCTTAATGAAAATTACACAGTTGGCAATTATGACAACTCATCACAGTCAAAGGAAAGATGATTGCGACTAATGACAAGGGAATGAAAGACAGAATAGTGGTCTTGATTGGAAACTCACAGTGGTGTAGCATTGCCCAAAACACTCCAAGAAACCAAACTAGTTTTTCATTTGGAAAAGTCTTGGAAATAATATTGCACATAACATATATCCTTTCATACATATGGCTCGTCTGTCTGCGTCCTCTCCAGCTAAGTTTTCTCTAAGTCACGACTAATGACGCTAATGAGTGACTACATTCTGGGAGAAAATCTAGAACCCAACTAGCTCGGAAAAACTGCTGATTTTAGTTGGAGACAAAAGAAACGGCAAAAGTGGGAGTTTCTTTAGTAGCCAAGTAAAACGGCTTCAGATCGCAACCCGCATTCATCATCATCAGGAGATGTATTGTACATACGCCTTACACCGTGACGTCTTAATTTCCCTGCGGTGCGGTGCCGAAACCTTCTGGCAAGTGGAAATCTATTGGTGCTGCTTACAAAAAATGGTATGGTGCATGCCTTCACAGAGAACCACAGGAGCCCCGAGAATTTAAGGATTTAATACTAATGTAACACCCAGAAGAAACAGAGACACCAAGTCTGTGGGAGTCCAGTCATCCAGAAGAAAATCTTTTTATGGCTAAAGAGACAGACAAAAGAGAGAATGAGAGAGGAGCACACATAACACACAAAAAAAACTGGGAAAAAGAAGATTTGTGGCGTGGTGCCCATATGCACCCAACTCATGTATAAACGTATTACGTTTAGCCTGCATCATCAAGTGAGATCAGACACAAAAGAAAAAGAGCATTGATACTGTGTGCACTTTATTCGTATTCTGCCAACGATCATACCCGTATGCCTATAACGTATTATGGGTTTTAAGACACTTTTTCCTTAAGAATGAATGACTACATATTGAATATATTGTGAATGGAATATACCTTTATTAGATATATATGGTTAACAAAGTTAGGGAAAAACTAATACATGGTTAACAGGACAAAAGCACGAGGGCAATTTGTTCCACAATGGACGAGCCACATGGCAATGGTGAAAGGAGGAAGGAACGGCTCAAAAAGACCTTTACGTGAAAAATGAGTTCTGGCTAGAAAAGTCCGCCTAAGTCTAATATGTAATTTCCTTGAGACGACTTATCATAGAAGATCACAGACACAGAAGATACGCCACACTCACCGTCACACGAACCAGAGAGCCAAGTACACACACTCACTTCAGACACATGCACGAATATCACTCGGTTTGCGTGATATATAGCGGGAAAAGTGTACACCTCCGAGTATACATAATACATAAATAGATAAAGTAAGCACAGGAAGAGAGAAAAGAAAGACGGGTGCCAGTTTCATACTCACATGGTATTACCCCCGAAAAGTAAGCAGTGAAAAGGAGAGATACGGAATGTACTAAACTAATGCAAACTAGGAAAAACACGAGCAGTTTTCCCTTCCCCTTGCTATAACCAAGTTTTTATTACGTACGCGTAGGTATAAAACTATCCCAATGCAATGCATCTCCTGCTCCTTTGCCGAAACCCCATCTTATATACATAGGGCTGGCAGTTCCCCATCTTATTTCTTCAGTCTTTTTTCATTCTTTCTTTCTCTCTCTCTTGGATATTGCTCTTTTATTCAAACCTCTTCTCTTTTCACTCTGCATCCACTTTCCAACAGCTTCTCCGCCAATCCCAAATGATGATACCTATAGCAGCAAAGGCAAGACCGTAGATGTACCAAGTTTTTCCTTAAGAGTACATTATAATGTCATATATAACTACACAACATCGTTTCCTTCTTTTGCCAAGGAAGGATCTCTCCTCGCATCACATCTTCGTCTCAAAGAGCCACTTGAAACTCTCAGCGTTGACATTAAGAGCTTGGATTGTGTGCCTCTGTGAGTCACTCAAGGGGTATTGGAAGTTCTACCAGGGCAATATAGACGCCTCAATGAAAAGCCACTAGGACAAGGCTGTCTTCACTCACTCACACGGCACATTATAATATTCTTGTATTACCACCAACTAGCAACCAACTGGTTTTTAGGGAGAAAAAGCACCTCCATAAAGAGTTACTAGCGAGAGACTTGCTTTGCTAGGGCTGAAACGACCTCAACATTAAGCCTCTCCCGGAGAATGACTGAGTTCGCCCTGTAATAATATCCTATATTGTAACGGCTTCGGGAACACTTTCATTCTATGGGAGTATGGGAAAAAAGTAAAACCCACCGAGACAGAAGAATCGGTAAAGTACAACCGCCACTACAGTTACCACTTGGTTCCACCTGCTGTACACACCCGCCGTCTATTCAAACCAACCTTTCACTTTAAAAATTGGGAAAACTCCTAAATGCCACTGCTTACTAATAATCCACCCATCAACCTAAAACCAGCCTCCCACTGTGTGTAACTAAAGCTTCCCGTCCTAAATGAATTGGCATATGAATAAATTATGGAAGTCTAGATGATTTGTCAATTCATTTGATTAGAAAAGACTGCCGTTACTGCCAAAAAAAATTGTTCGACTCAACTCACTCAACTACTCAACTCACTAAAAGCTCCTTTGCCTTTTGACAAACGTCATCTTAGAACCCATTTCATCTTGGGAACAAAAACTAAAAAGATATTTCGAGTGTTTTCAGCCGTGTTTTATTTCAATTTAGTTGATGACAACGTTACATAAAGATGACAGGAGGAAACCGTATATGGTTTGTGTGTATATGGCTTTTCTATACATCAAAAAGAGACACAACTCGCTCGACTTTTCCACTCATCTCGTCATCATAAACAGAAGAATGAGTTTTGCGTGCAACGCAGAGGCATCCCTGACATAACGCTCATGAAAAATATACGCTTGTCGAGTAAACTTGCTTCCTCAATTTCCCATTTAGTGTACACGCGCATTGCCATTTACTATCAAATGGCACAAAGTACAAAGTACAAAGAGCAATACCAGCAGCGGAAGGGAGGCGGTGTAGCAGCTTAGAATGTACGAATCCTATTAAAGTCTCTGCCACTCTTGAACAACAACATCAAAGTCTTTCCACCACGGATACTAATACACCGTCATTACCGACTGCGAGAAAAGATTGTAAATTCTAGAGTTTCGTCATATTTCTTCAATTTATATTCCCTCCATCTGCACCCAGCCATACCATTAACCAACCGCGAACTCAAAAGCAGCTCTTTACAATGAACAAACTTTCTTTTTCCCTTTGAAGTTGGCTGCGATAAGATGAAATGAAAGTGGAGACGAAACACTTCACTTTGTTGAGCAAATCAGTTAAAGAATATTATTGTGTACATACGTCATCATCATATTCATCTTAGCACATCAGACAAACACAGGGAGACACACGGCATCTGAGAGGCGCCCTGGGTGGGTGAGAGAGCACGGGGGATAAATTCGATGGGAAGCACGATATGCAAAGTACGCCCTAGGACGAGTATTTACTTTGACGAGTATTGTACAATCCCCTGTCCTCTCCCTTTTTCTGCGACACCGAGTGAGCACCGAGATTCGAGATAATGGCAAGGGACAGAACAATGGGAGTCCACTAGGTAAACAAACAAGGTTGTAGTCACATTTTTTCCTCGAGGAATCCTTCAGTGCTCCATGGGATTACCAAAGACGTCAAGAAACTTAGACAGAGAGAGAGAGAGAGAGACAGTTCTGCTAGTTGTCAATCCCAACCCAACTAGTGAAAACTAATTATGTTGGGTCTGTACCGTAAAATGAAATCTGAGAGTGAGGACACAAGAAAATCGTGAAAGGAAACGAGATCACGTTCATCATGCATATCCATATGCATACCAACACCAAACACTCTCCAGTTACTTTCTAGGGTTCTCCATTTGTGAATGTAGTGTTAAGATGATAATCAAGAAAGGGCGTTGGGGCAGAGAGCCTGCATACAGGGAATGGAAGGGAGTAAAAAATCAGTATTCATCTCATGCTCCATGGGTAGCTCTTTCTCTTCCCGCATTATAGCATCTGCATTACTACGAGGGACCATCATCATCCTCATTTCATGTTATAGTTTTGCATATTCAAAACATGCTTGTTATTCCGTTTGCACCATTCTCATTTTGTTAAACAGAACATGGACAGATTTTCCTCAGATGAATTTTCAGTGCCTTTTCTCCAAAGCAATATCAGTATGCCGTATCGTATAACGCACACTTTTTAACTTTTTTCTAGTAAAATCTCAACGAGCTGTAACGGGCCATTATCCCGTCTAACACTTTCACAATCTAAGATGGACATTACCACTCTGGAAAAATCTTTATAACGTTTTATACTCCCGAACGAAAGGCGAAACGATACTATAAAAAGTGTTATCATCAAATGCCAAAAACACATTTAATCCTAACTGCAAAACATTATTAAAACAGGATTGACGACTACTTCAATTACTCTCCGGGAACAGTAAACTTAAAAAAACAAGCCAGCGAACATGTGAATGCCCATAATACACTGAATTAATACAGGTCATAGGGATGTAAAAAATCTCGTAATTTCAACCCACCGAAAAAGCACAGTAAACTGAGTTAACTATTCACCAGCTTTAATTACCATTGGGTAGACACATATAGCCAACGACTTTTTTGCCCTTCGTTTACTCAACCTCTAGAAACCTTTGGTTCTCCTCCGTTTTAATTAATAAATCTGAACCAGCAGTTGACTTTACCGAGCTAGCCGGTTAAAGTGTACTAGTTAGTAACATTTTTAATTATTCATAACCCTCCTTGCACACATATATATCCTGTGCAAAACTTTCCCCATTATTCTCCCCTGTCTGAAGGATATTTTCCATTAGAAGGAAAGAAGGGCCACGAGGTAATACGAGTATTGACTCGCTGGTTTCATTCTTTCTCACAGTAGCGCACAAGGAGCGGGAAAATAGTTGGTTGAGAGTGCAACAAAAAGTAATGTGCCCCCTTTTCCAGATACACATTCATTAATTCCAAATTGTGTATGTATTTCGGGAGGGTCTCCAGCAAAAAATAACGCATGGGTTGTATGGTCTAGGGAAATCCGGTTCGACGGAAGAGCCCATCGGATTAATTCATTACCGTGCATTAAAGCAGAATGCTTCCCAAAGATCCATTTAGCTCGCATGGACCCCATTACCGCGTTTCCTACACACTTTTTCTTTTCCCTATGTATATGTATACAACTTTTGCGTTTTTTGGCTTAGCAGCTGCTTTATGGAATCTCGTGTGGGGCTCTCCTTCTAACTATTTCAGTTCAATAATGTAATCTGAGACTTTGCCGTAAATCTTTTCGAATGAAAGTAATTTTCCACATACCAAAAAGAATAGCCATCTACACCATTCTTTCCTACTGATACTGCTATTACCACCATCAACATTACCATCAGGGAAACCTTACCAGAGAATCTACCTCGGTGGTGCTTGGATGCTTCTTCCGTAACTCCAAGTTTGGGACGATAGGAGGAAGCTTCTTTTCAAGTAAAAATCTCTATATTGCTATTTTGCGACTGCGACTCCACCACTCTGATCGCAATACATAAAACAAACAACGATCAATATACATTTACTGACAGCAATGGCAGAATCACTTTCTCCTGCGGGATTTAATTCAAAGCCTCAATTTAAAACGCACAAGTAAATAGATAACTGATGGGATTCTTTGCGTCAGAGCGAAGGGGAAAAATCACGGAAATGTAAACAACCTTGGTTGTAATGAAAAAACCTTAGACAAACGACAGTTTTCCGTTACCACAAAAAGTATATACGCACTTCAGGTAGATAGGTAAATACCACTTCATGGTTATTTCATACAAGAGGTTGGCCCCACTATGAAAACTTAGACAATCTTCCATTAAACTTCAATTTCATCTCTCAAACAAAAAAGCCTAAGTAATGCATAACAGCCAGTGTGGATAATTCCGGGCAAAGAGGAAACCATAGACGGGGGAAAGATCACTGAAATGAAAACGAGAGAACAGCCTGGAGGAAACGGATGCGATACGGGAAAATACTCAAGACCTCTATTTCCCATTTTTATACAGCCAGTGGTCCTTTTCCGTTGACTGTCAGGAAAAAGTAGGATAACATTCAAAGGAAGACTGAGCAAAGGAAAGAGGGTAAAAAAGGAGGAATCACGGGATTGCATTGCACCTCTTTTCCCAAAGAAAATACCTATGGTTAGGGACCGAAATGTGTAGTACACAAGTGAACATGCGACAAGAGAAAAAAATCCACGTAGACAAGCAATCCATGTAGCAGTGCAAGTCCTCGTGGTGGTTGAGTCGTGCCCGTTTTCCCAACCAAAAGATAATAGTGGTTGTTCGTCGTAAATACTTTCCCCTTACAATCCTGCATGCCTTCTACAAAAAAGGGAAGACCAAGACACAGCTCTGACGATTTCTACAACAATCACAACTACACTTGCTTTACATTCTCCCTGCTATTACTACCACTTGAACAATATGAGGACAGCGGATCATCATCAGATCGATATATAAGGTTGCTCGTTGTTCTCCCCCGAAAAAATGTCTTCACAGAAAAAGGAACTTTTGTGTTATACATACATATCGAGAATCTCTGTATCTTCAAAAAAAAGAAGGTATTTATATATCTTAGAAAACCCAAGGAGGAAACTGAAAAGAGAAAAAGGACCGAAGTTGGAATGACATTCGATTATCTAACCATTTCTTCCCTCATCCATATATACATTCATATAAATCCGCTTTCCCTCTTGACGTCTTTGGTCCCTCCTTGGTGTGTTTTCTCTTTGGGAATCCACTCTATTTTTTATATGAAGCCAAGTCAATTCCAAACTAGAGACCCACCCAGCTCAAGTCAACATTCAACTCAACATCCCATTATAAGCCTTTTCCCTTCAAAGCCAAACCCCTTGTTCTGTAAGCCTTATAACTATTAAAAAGAAGCACTTTGATAGTTCAAAAGCAATACTGTATCTGGATGACAATACATTCCCACTAAAATATCAACAAGAAGCGAGATAGGAAACCGGAGCGAGGATTCGTAAAAACCAAGAATTATTTTTCTCAACAACAAACAGCGCAGAAATTCTGTGCCGAATTAAAGTCACTTTTTTACTCCACTCTACATGTTTCCTTTCGTTCCCAATCGGATAGAGTAGAAAGTGATATAAAAATCTACCTGTTAGACACCTGCTAGTAGTTAGACACGTAATGCATCATGGATAAGGATTTTTCTCGCGCACACACCGAATAAATGTATATAATATTCTACACATTTCCTTCCTTCCTGTGATCCAGAAAGCGTGAAGAGAATCGCCAATAGTAAAAAGTAAGACGGTAGCACCTCCCTTCCCGCACGGTACATGAGTGATGTCGATGTGCCGTGAAAACAATACCATTTTCGGTGCATTTCTGCAAGACCAGCTTCTATACCACGGAAATACCTCTGGGTTAACGCTTTACTCAACTTGGTAGAGGAAAACACCCCACACCACCTTCAAGGAACAATTCTGCATATATACGCAAGTGATGTCGATGTGCCGTGAAAACAATACCATTTTCGGTGCATTTCTGCAAGACCAGCTTCTATACCAAGTTGAACTACCTGGGTTAACGCTTTACTCAACTTGGTACAGGAAAACCACCTTCACAGAACAATTCTGCATATATACGCGTACGCGTATAGTAAAAGTGAAACTGAACTGCCTGAATTGGATTACTTTTATAGGTAGGTATACGCTTGAATATAACAACGACTTGAAGCACATTGCATGAAATGCCCAGTATATGATTGCATTGTATATTTTCAGAGATAATACTTTTAACACGATTTCTTCAATAAATATCACTCTTTCCCTCAGAGGAATCCTCCCATTTTCTACTGAAATGACATTTATTCATTCAGGTAGCAACGAAGGTGGTGCGCACAAGAAGAAGGAAAAGAGAAAAAACTTGAACAACTTTCTTCCATTTTCACGTTTGTATCCTCGTTCGAAAAGGATATTCTGCAAGGATTCTAAATCCCATTAAGTGACTACCAACCAACCACTCTTCCCGTTTCCCCTTTACGTCTTTTCCTTTCCCCGTTTTACTATTACTTTTAGCTATTCCCCAGAGAACCTATTAATTTCACTCACTGACTATGTATAGTTCTCTTCTCTTGTGATTCGATGCAATGTCTACCATGTTCCTGTTAAATGTAAACGTGTCCTGGTTTTCAGCTTCCTGGAATACTTCATTCGGTATCGGTAGCAGGACACCAAACACCACAACAATGCTTACTCAATAGACATCAATAATGGGTTACTTACATCGACTACTTAAGTAGGTGAGTTCAATGGAAACATTGGAAAGCAAAATGAATATAAACACAAGAGTGACTTTTCCTCTCGTGAGGTGAATATTGCGCAATCAAGATACATTTCCTGATAGCAGGATATGTATATACTGATACCTCTTCCTTTTTTACAACAGGTGAAGTCATCGAAAGAGTGTAGTGATCATGATTGTGATAACAGTATTTTTGCAAGATAACCAACCAGAAATACTTTTTATATTTTATTTACTACTTACCTTGGCAAAGTCGATTTTCAATGTGCAACACCCCGAGTAGATATCCGCCCCGTGAAGACTTTCCTTGGCTCGTTTTGCTGACTCAACGCTATCGAACGTGTTTATCAGTTAAGGAAAAATATCATCGAGAAAATGGTTTGCCTGACATTGCAATTTTTATTTATATACTTCCTATACATAGCATACTACTAGCAGTTTTCTCGCATGCAAGCGTTTCGTTAACAGCTCAGGAAAAGAGCACGGTTAGCCACACACATCGAGACATTCATACAACACACGATTCCTCACAAAATGCACACAATCAGGCAAATAACCTGTCCCTAGAGAAAAAGGGTAAAATAACCTTTTACTCTTGGAGAGCAAAAACGAGAGAAAATCGTGGTATAAGCCAATCCACAGTGTTTTCCAATGTCTTCTCTAACAAAAGCCATCGGCAATGAGCTTCTTTTGAATTGAATAACTACCTATCATGCCATATTCTCCGGTTTCTCAATATACAACACAAAAACTTTCGATTCTAATCGGAGGGATTTCTTTTCCCCTTTCTTATTCTCATTTTCTCCAAATCACCAAAATTTAATTTTGTATAGTCGACCTCGACCCTCTCGAGGGCACGCTGATACATGCTCAAAATTGGTACAGTATGCATAACCCTTGAGCACATCATATAGTTTATATGAGGAGGAAACCCCTAAAAAACTTTTTTTTACCGTCTTTCACTCCACTTAAACTTATGACTTTAGCATAAAACCAAAAAAAAATACGTGCTTTTCCCATGCACAACATGGTGGAGCAATGTCTCATGGAATTTTTGTTTCTCTTGTGATAAAAACCATATCCTATAATACTTTATTTGAATGATGATTCTCCTTTCCATATGTGGCTAGCACTAGCACAGTGGTTGGTTCTACATATACACCCAGGAGAATGATACAGTGTAATATATATATGAAAAATGATGACCCGATTTGAATGAGGGAAGCGCGTAAAGGAGGGTAAAAGCAGACATCAAAGAAATTATCCGAACAACCCTAAGTTATGTGCAGCATGACTATATTCGCATTTTCCCATATTCCTCCTCAGCACACATTTCTGACGACTGAGACTTGAAATGAAAATTCCTCTCACATACTCTGCTTACAGCTTCCTTCGAAAAACATGTATGGATATAGTAGGCTCAAACCCAAGCAGAAATCCTTTTCGCTTTTCCTGCTTCCTTGGCTCGTTGGTTATGTACGATTTTCAGGAAAAAACTCAACAAGCTACTGCGTACGTAGTGTTTCCACAAGAAAAATGGAGAAACTTCGCTTTAGATTCCTCACAGGCCGCATTCATTTTTCCTTGAGCAACAAAGCTAATAATAAAACATACCGCTAGCTTTATTAATAAAACAAAACTTCAGTAGTCTATACGCTACCCCTGGTGTTCTCAATGTTTTCTCCCGACTTATATTCAAAGAAAGAAACAAACATAAGTTATAAACAGTGGTGCATGTAGAAAGAGCACACAGATAAAGATTCTTGACTGCACAAACATCAAGCATTATTTCTTTCCTGTATTTTACCATAAGCAGTAAAAAAAACTGTATGGTAGCAGCCTGTCTTCTTTTATACCATCACCGTTCGTACCCGCTACTACGCTCACTTACAATTGGATTTTTTCTCCCTTCCTGCGTACTGTTTGTTTGTCAGATACCATCATTAAGGATGAAAACTTCTGCTCTCCAGATCCACCACTGGGAAAACGTTCATCTTCCCCATGTATGCAAACTCTTCTTTCTACCCCTGCTATTAGCTTATCGTTAGTATATAAAGTCTAATATATACGTGTACATCGCTATATGAGTTACAGTTACAGAGCTGAATAACCGCATAAGAAAAAAAGTTTTTCCTTCTGAGCGATCAAGTCTCATCTTACATTCCATTATAACAAAATTACTGACATCTGTTTACTGACAACTTTGAGGCATCCACTGAAAGCAAAGAATCTTAATTTAAGTCGAATTTAAACTTCAGAAAAAGACGGGATAAAAAACACATAAAAATTCTTATCCTCCAGTCTTCTAACTCTCATCCCTTCACAAATAGAGGATCAGGGGTATTGGGAAGGAAAAATGGGGAAAAGTACCTCAATTATTTTCAACTTAGAAAAATTCAGTTGTAAGGGATATTTGAGAGCTTTCATTACTTTTCCATTTCATTGAATCAACCGTCAATCTTGTATGGGGGAATGCATATGGGGCACTCACACATACACGGACTGCGGTTCCGGGGGTTATGTGGTTTCCTTTGCGTGTGTTTTAAGATAAACATATTACCATTGCCTGAACACTTATAATAGTCAATCAAGCTAGCGCACTAATTGCATCATGTGCCATACTTCCACACACGCGTCTCTTTTAATAAGCTAAACCCGCTTTATGGGATGATCATATCAGAAAAATGAACACATTACACGGAACAAGTAAATTTAATATCCTATAGGTCTTCTTCCACAATGCAAAAACTTCTCAAGCATCATAAACGATATAGATGAGTAAATGTCTGCATGATGATTTTGTAAGGAGTCGACGTAAATCCAGTGGAAGTGGAGTCTACACCTTTTCTACCCATTTTACATGGGCATGATTGAGAAGAATGAGACATGAACATGTAATCTCACAATATACAGCTTACCCCTAATCTAAATAAATGATGCTGAAAGAGAACATCAATCACTTCAACAGCCTTAACTGAAACAGCGAAATTTATTAACATCACTACCACCACATAATATTCGATACTTGTGTAAAAACCATGAACATATGAACAACCTCCTGCCTGGATGATGGAACTAGAGAGAACAATTCCCGTATCTCGTTATTACACTGTAGTTTCCCGAGCTTAGCACAGAATAAACCTACCATGAGTATGGGCATGTTACCGAGATTTGACCTCATCTTTCAGGAAAATTCAAGCTATTCCGTAGACCAGAAAGTTATAACCTTTTCCATAGTTTGGAAGTGCTATAGACCTTCATTATGCCTTTCCATTCTCTGAATGACTGATGAGACACGAAGAGGACATCCCCGAAGCTTATGCATACATAACGACGCACGACAATGAGAGTTACGTTATACATTACATCTCACGGAGAATTTTCTTTTTAAGGTGAACTGAAGTATGCAGACTATATAGTCTGTGAATAAGAATGATAAAAACTTTTTTTGTAGACACTGACACATATAATCTACTTGGTTGGGTGACTATGTGTAAGTTCAGAGAGTTACCCTTGTCTTTTCGTAGTACGTACTTCCACTTTCATTCTACTTTTTCAGGAGAGTTATATCACCGTAACTTTGTTTTCTCTGGCAGTGAAGAGAATGGAAACTCTAGCACGCGCAAAAGAGGAAAGTGCTGTTGTTATGAAGTGACAAGCTTTTAACTTCACAAAAAACAAAAGAGTTCAGAGGAAAGCTTGTTTACGAATAATACGTGCTCCTATCAGATCGCCTGTCTTTCCCCTTCCCCCACCAGCTTCCAATAAATAAAGTAACCAACTTTTCTGTACGAAAAAAACAATGAACTCTTGAATGCAATAAATTTCAGGAGATGCGAATTTGGACATCTATATATATTCTCCTTGTACATGTCAAGTATTTATGAAGAGAAAAATGTAATTTACTTCGTTTTACTCAACTACATTGTGATGTCCTAACTCCCCAACTAACTTTCCTAAAAATAAAACTGGAACGTGTTCAGATGCCGAAAAGTGCCTATTCCATTCTTTCACCAAGTGACACAAAACAAAAGGCTAACTTTTCAGAAAAAGAATTGAAGGGAAGTGAGAGGGAGTGATAAAAATATAAAATTTCCTCAACTCATTTTGGATTCTAAACGATGCCACTGCAAATCTCATGCTTGCGTCTTAATTTATTCTCTAGATTTCCCCATGAAAGCAAAAAGTTGAATACGGGAGTACCACCCCGTGCTCTCAGACCACTGAGGGGAAAAATGGAAGCAGTTCCTCTCACTAACAAAAACAAAAGGTCTCCTGCAGGAAAAATAATAATCACATCAGCCACCCTTCATTCATACCTTAGTCACGAGCTATAAGCACGAAAGCAATCATATCAAGCAATATTAAAACAAGGAACTCGCAAGAGGAAGTCCCTAGCCCTATTCAAAAGCGATAAATCACTACTTTCATCTTTATCATCAACTCTCCACATCTGGGAGAGAATTTGTATGAAATGGATATTCGACCATAGCTTGGACGCCATGTTTCTTGAACACTACGATCCGGAGCACTTGTCCATGTGGCGATGAGATGGTGTGTATCACATCCTGTAAAGAAAAAAAGTAAAGCAAAAAGGAGATAAAAATTGAAAAATCGTTATATGTACTAAATCGCATCACCATCATTATGTCACTGCCAAAGCCCGCTTTTCCGTCTCTAATGGCATTATCAGTAAACTACTGTCGACATTCTGTGCGCAGAGTATTATGTGCCATCACCACAAAACGACTCTTTTCAATCCGTACCGCACCAGTAGGATCGCACCAAAACACACATAAACAGACCATCAATCACATTAACGACAAGTCTACTTAAAAAAGCTATTCCCTCAAAAGTGATGGGCACTACAGAACATGACGTAACGCAGAAAAAACATCATCTCTCCACTACTGCTCTTCTCCTCGCCTCTCCATGTACTGCTAAACTATTATCTATTGTGTAGCGTGTGGCGTTCGTGTCTTTCTTCTGGTACGTAATTTCATCCGTATATAAAATCGGATTGAGGTTACGAAAGTAAAATACCTCGGCATCGCATTTTACACCCTGAATAGTTTCCTACAAAAAACACACGATGAGGCATATTTCAAAGAGCTGCCAAGTTGAATAATGCTTCTCAAAATAAATATCTTATTCTTCGTGTGCACTACATACTTTTATTATCTTTTCACAAATATGTATATCCTAAGTACGTACTCATTTCCGGCTCTCTGGCACGATATTATAACGCATACTTTTCCTCCTATGATGTCTGAGTTGTAGCTGAGTGAGTAATGTCTATATCAATTAATACAACTTCAAAAAACGCAATTTATCATTTTACAAGTTTCTTTGTGTAACCAACTTTAATTATTACGCCCAGAAGCATAACTCAAAAAGAAAATTGCATTCTGAAACGAGGATATATTTCACAAATATTGCTGTCAAATTAATTATGAATAATTTGAATTAGAGGTAGCCCACTTTCTTTGCTGCTGCGGTGAAAGTTTTGACTTCTTTGCGCAAACATACGAGTGAACAAGTCCAATTTCAAACATTAACCCATAAATACCATATGTCACATGAATTGGAAGTGGAAGTGTACCTTACTTCACTGAAATATTTTAATGGCTCAAGTTGAAATGGAGTGACAGTAATTATAAACGTAATTTAAGAACTACACTTTCATTTCGTTACAGCATAATTAACTAGAAAACTAACTCTAAGAATAAGTCAGAAATGCATAAATAGTAATAACAAGAAAAAACTACTTACTGTGGTTATGGGGTACATAGGGTTCAGGATTGTGTATAACAGTATGTGGTTCACTCGCTCAGACTCCTCCCTAGAAAAAAAAGAATTGAGAAACTGCAGACACTTTCACAACTTTGTTGGCAACTTGATTTCATAGCCTACTCTTATTGTAAAGAGCCACGGTATTTTCGGTATTATTATAAAATCTAGAATTTACATAGATTCTCAGTTCAACTATGAGTTTTTCGTCATAAAAACAAAAAAGAATTCTGGCATAGTGCGTGTGTAATGTGTGTGTTGGTAAATATACGTTATACAAATGGGATGGAATACAGACCCAGGAATTTTAGGCTACTAATTCCCATGGTGGAATACTTGATGTGATGAACCGAAAGTTTCGCATAATGTTCCCATACACTCTCCCCACTTATTCGTTTTCTTTGAATGAGTTTCCCGAAACCAGTTGGTGTTATGATTCACACCATATAGCGGGGCATAGAGCACAAGCCTATATAGAACGTCTTCTAAAAGAAAATTTTCCGCTCGGCCTTGCAATTTTTGGTCAAAACGGAACTTGAAAGCCCCAATATTAATTATTCATAAGGCATAGGGACTTGGGGTGAGATCTAAGACAACTGCCGCAACATTTCACCACGCTCCCTTGGGGGTCTGAATTTCTACATCGACGAAAAATGCTTCAGTGAAACTGTGAAAGAAAGAGTCCAAAAGTAATATCACGGCGTAGCCATCTCAATAGATAATTAAGAGCTGCATTGACGTCAACCTACAAAGAGTAAAAACTCATTCATATGTTATGTACATACGAAACGCGTAGCCGAGGCTTAGCAGCACTCAACCCCCTAGCCAATAACATAATAATCCAAGTCAAAGTCAGAACCAATTTCCAGACCTTTTCTCTCTCACTCGCGTTTCGTTACATGGACAAAGTGCTGATGGGCTCTCGTGGCATTTGCGGTTGTAAAAGAGCGGTCAGGAAGAAAAATTGTTTTTGAAGGCTGCGAACAGCTTTGAATACGAAATTATGCTGGGGCGAAGTCCAAGCAAGGCATTTTTAACCCAACCTGACCATCCCACCGAGATGGGTATAAAAGAAGTGAACATTATGGAAAAGGGAAACATTACGGGTGGGAATGGTGGCTTTTGGTCAAAAAAATCGAGAGGTTCGGCTGTTGACTTAAATTCACTGTGTACATGGCTCCTGGCATTTCCCCTGATGATACAATAGATTGGATGAAAAGTCACAAAAGAAAACGGCCCGTTATAATAGCTATGCTTAGAGTCAAGAGTCAAGGATCACTTTCATCAAGAGGAAGAGGACAACGGCGTATTTTCTTGAGATTCCACTACTATATTCCTATACTCTCTCATGCTTTCTTTTCTCCACGAACTTTAATGTCCAACTCTGCTCTAAACAGCTGGGTTGGCTGGTATACCGTTAGAATGTACTATGAAAAGGTTTTCGTGTTGGCCGTGTTGCAGTTTGTAGTAAGCACGTGTCCGTTGGGAGCTTTATTCGTCGCATCTCTTGTGTCTCCCTTTTGTCGCTGCAGAACACATAAATTGCATTTAGTTATTTGCTTCCACTGTCCAAATTCCAGAAACCCTTAAGAGTCCAATTGTGTACACACTCCGTGCGTGAAGTCAGCCTCAAGAGTCTTGCGGGCAAGTTGCTCATATAAAATAAACAATAGTCCGCCTGCCTGCTAACAGCAGAGGTTCGTTTACTAAAAGAATTAGAAATGGGGACATGCATTCACTGGAGAAACTAAATCTCCGTCATTAACCAAAAAATATAACAGCGTATTTGTCTTGGCCACTGGCAAAGTTTGTGAATGATTCAGATTTTGCAAAAGAAGATAAGAAAAATACACACAATGCTGGTTTACTTTTGACCTTTAGCTAAAAAAAGCAAACAAATAAGTTGTACCGAGCTCTCAGTGCATAATTTATCGTTTTCCATTTTCATACCCGCAATTGCACGGTTTCAGTGGATGTAATTACTAAAATTGATCTTTTAATGTTCTACTTTTATAATTAAAAGTGTATGTACATTTCCTGCAGGAAAGATGATTCCTGCTTCCTGTAGAACAACTTTGTTTCAATTGAAGCGAGACCACTGACACTCACGTCCGCTATTTATGTTATGTTGGCCATACGTACAAACAAGATATGGTAGATTCCCCTCCTCGAAAGTGAGTTCTCGTCTTCAACGAAATGAAATAAGTTTAGCTTAACAAACCGAGAAAATCCTACTCACACACCTAAACTCATGTAAATGCTATTTTCATGTAGTTCGATCTTTACAGGAGAATCTTCTATACACAGCTCAGAGGTGAAGGTGAAGATAGTATCTTCAAGATACAGAAAACTATGTGTGATGACTACGGAACTCTGTTTCATAATCATAAACCATATACTGGAATACCTCGACCTCCCGCCATTTACATTGCATTAGCATAATTAAATTTTATGTTTTAGGATGTAATTAAAAACTGTTCATTTCCCTGCCCAGGCTCCGTCTCATTTTTCCGCCATGTTTTCTAGCTTCGAGTGGGAAACACTACCGATGAAGTTTAAAACGAAGAGAGAAAATACGCAACGAAGAGGACAGAAAATTTACGGAAAAGTTTTTATTCTCTACGCTACTCCCTTTACTAGTCTGCTAGTTGGATTGGCGATAACTGTTTCCCCAACTTTAGTAACGTGTACGCGACACACAATGAATCCGGGGCATGAGGTGGAGCCTACAGAGCCATTTCAGCCTACAGCAACCAGAGCAGCAGATAGCAAACAAAAGCATCTCGAAATTAAAGGAATTGCTACTTTTTAAGTCTAACTTTTTCCTACTCACCATCCTATTACAGCTATTATAAACATGGGAATTGGCTGACACGACCAGAGATCCCAAACCATGGAAAAACATTTCGAATGACTTGGAGTGTATATACCTCATTTCAGCCGAGATTTAATGCTAGTTTCGGTTAGGAAAATGAGAGTCGAAAAACCATGTTCCTGACGACCACACAAACCCAAAAGCTTTCTCCGCTGCGACAAATTGTACAACCATGGTAGAAAAAAGTACCGACTGAGAGCTTGGTATGAATAGTAATGGCCACTTAGGCTTTTACAACGTTTTTTGAATATGCCAGAAGGCTTCCAAACAACAGATACATTGCTTTCTCCTTCTCCTGCATAAAAAAGAAACCTGGTAATAGATATGCATATATACATACGTTTGCAAAGTACAAGTGGTAAACTATATGAAACATGAATCTGACCCTCCACATCACCACCCATACCATACCGCCGCACACCCATACGGCACGGGCATGGCATGTCTGTATATTATGTTACAAACGGAATCCCGAGAAGTGAAGTATGTACACGATTGTATGCATTCACGGATGAATGCACCCAGTTACTACTACATCTTTTTGAGATGCGGTGCTCCTGATGTGTTAAACTAGCAAGTGAAATGTGAATTTCAACTGGGAACAAGACTCGAGCTCCGAGCTGAGAAGGGAGGCATTAGGAAAATTCAAATAAAAAATTCTCCTCGTAACCCCTACAAACACAGCCAGATTGCCAAGACCCTTCTTGTAACTTCACTCTCCCTTTCACTGACGACTATAACGAAACCTACGTACGTGTCATTCATTCAACCCAATTACGGTTCCAACACAACTCCTCTCTCTCACAACCTGCCTCTCAGCAGTCTCAGCCCTCAGAACGCTGCCTTGCCGCTGCCGTCTGCAGAATTGCAAGACGTGCAATAAGACCATTTAGAATGACAACAGAAAATCTACTACTGTTCACCACGTAATTCACCACGCTACTTTAGTACACCCCATGCAGAAAAAAACTGTTACTTTCCGTAGAGTATTTGAACTAACCCATAGTTCATTCTTTCTTTTCCAGATACTAGCAGCTCCAGAGACTAACTTCAGCCTGCCATTGTTGGTGTCAATAACAGCCTAGTCAAGACGTATGAGACTAATTCACAGATTTTATAAGAGTCTACATATTCTCTATATCCACTACAAAACGCACCTACGGTTTTCACTGTATCACTGCTACTACTCCTTCAATACCACCCTATACATAGTACCTGTACCGAGAATTTCTTGCACGCTACAACTAAAAAACTTCTCACCTAAAGTGTTACCACACTCGTACAATTGCCATTTCCATTACGAGTTAGGCTCGACCTCGTCCAGATATCAAAATTAGACACGAGTTTTCAATATTTGTTACACACTCCTTACCATATAAATTTTTTATCCGGGGTATGCGTACGCGTAGTTTTCTACGTTGGTGGCAACCAAGAAATAAGTACATCCATAGATTCATCCGCATTGAAGCGGACTCGTGAATCACCTCCCTCCACATGTGTAAACTGCCGTATTGACTTCATCGTACATAACCAAAAGTTTCTACCCCCCATCCTATGAGAGTAATAGTAGCTATTTTTCGGAGAAATAAGTAGAATGAAAGAATCTATCGTGCTCTTTCCCCGTTTTTCATAATACGGATAAGGTGTTCCAACAAATCAGTCGTTACCTATGACATGACGAAGCGATATGAAGCAGAGAAACCACTGAGAACATATATTACATCTTCTCTTCAGCATTTTCACACTAGTTTCAAGTAGAGGCTCTGCAGTCATCCACTAGTTTCTCTAGAGGAACTCCACCTCACAATCCACAAACCTGCCATTGAAAGTATATACATAGGTCGCAAGCAACAAAACGCAGCAGAACAAAACTTTCCTCCTGCTTTCTACACTGTACTCTCCAAGACCAAGTAAAAACTTGGAATCCCCTTTTCTTTCCCTCTGCTATATACACTGATGTAATCAGCTCGAGGAGAAAATTTAATTTGCGACCTCAGAGGTTTACAAATTGCCTGTCGAGAAACGTGCCACAATAAAATGAGTGCAAGAGAAGCAAGTCAACCAGCCAGCCAGCCAACCAATAGGAAAAACTATATGTATTTATCGGACAGGAAAGGGGAATATTAGAAGAGAGCAAAAGAGTGAAAGAGCGCATTTTGCTCACTCCATCGTTTTCAAACTCGAACGAATTCACCACACCGTACCACAGCAGTAGCACGACGCTTTTTGTGGTATCCACTTTTTCCATAGTGAGACCTAACCTTGAGTATATGAACTCGCACTATGGTTGATTTCCTTTTCCAACGAAATACCTTCTGTTACAACTACAGGACTACGCTCGTGTAAAGAAGAAAACAGCTCATCACTCCAGGTTTTCATTCGACAGAGAAACTCTTCTCTCGACAAAAGTATTATATATGCCTAACCTCGCATCCACGTTGAAGACGTAATATTACGACGAGTGAACATAAAACATGCCATATTATACAATCTCAAGAAATACTATTGCCAAACTACAAATGAAGTCTAGTTCTCATTACTTTCCCTCCTGGTGATTCTCCCTTAACTTAGCACCACGCCGAGCATACCAGATTCCTAAATAGATACTGCAAAGTAATAGTCGTACATTCAGGGGGAGCGCAGGGAAGGAAACGGAGATAATATGGGAGAAGTAATTTTGTGACAGACAGACAAGCTAACCACTTTCACTCACTCATTCTTTTATAATACTTTTCTATCGCCACTCATCCACTACTTTCAGCTGTCTCTCTCTTGCGTTCCGTGATGAAAAATTCGCTCGGGTTGCTTCATGTTTGTTACTAAGTCGATTCCTACTTTTATTACAACCATCACTGCGGTAATTTGAAAATTAATTAAGCCCCCGAGGCTTAGCCACATCACCGACTCGTTTAATAACATTCCATTTCTATTGCCACCGACGCTGCGTTGCAAGGCGAAACTGAACATCAACTGCAGTTGTCCAACTTCAAAAGCAGGGATACCAACTTACAAATAGGAAGATTCCATTTCACCACCACAAACTGCGGATTACGCTTACGGATTGTGACCGTTGAGATAATGAGGGAAAATATTGCTTAAATATACATATTATAGCTTATATTGAAGTCAGTCTAGTCAACATGGTACACACAAATAGCAAAACCAGTGAAGTTTAAAACGGACTCAAGGATCTACTTATATAATAATGGCTTCATTCGCTCTATTTTACGGAAGACTTAAGATTCATTTACGAGGCTATTTGCATTTTCATGTGTAATTCAAATCCCACACACACATCGGTACACACAATCCAACTTACCAGCAATGCCAATTAATCAAAACGTCATCTTCAACTATCTAGTAGCATTATTTACATAAAACTATTTCAATCTTCATTTACCTTTTACGCCTCCCCCCACCGTCTTCATTGTCCATGCTATTCCAATTTTGCTGCGACTGTTGTTGAGATGAATGGTTCTGAAAGGAGACAATTTAGCATTTTGTAAATAAATCGATTATCTGATAAACATCAGGTAAGCATAAATCAATTTTTATCCTTTTTAGGCAAGTTAGACATTTTTACACAAAACAGAACTACGTGTTAATCGTAAGCGTTGCATTACGCTAGCAAATTAAAATGCAAATTAATAATAAAATGTAAGTAATAATAAAAAAGCAGTGATAAGTGATAGAATATTTAGCAGCGTGGCAAGCGTAAATTGAATATCTTGTATGCAATTATTAAATCTTTAAAATGTAGAGTATATGTTATCATGTCAATCATGCTGTGATTTTGATGTATTCAATGTATTTAATTTTTTTAGCAAATAGAAAGACATAGTCTGCATGAAGTCAGTCAGTCATGAAGAGAAACAAAAATGGATCTAATCAAAAACCTAATTAATTTAATTACTGTCACTGTTAAAATCTTAAATTAGGTTGTTACCATTAATTTTTAATTTAGTATTCATTTTGTATACAAAGTCATGGTCCCGTTTCATAAATCTCGCTATCATAAAACTAATTCTGAACACGATAGTCTCACGTGATTTCAACTTATTTTTTGTAATAATGTCGCAGATTCAGTTAGGAAAAATCCATACAGAGTGAAATTTCGGCACGTAATAAGAACGTTCGATCCCGGTCTTCAAATGACGATGTCCTCTTTAATTACATTCTTACGCCCGTTTGTAAAGTAGAAAATTATTTGGTAACGGCACACATAAATCATCATTTGGCGAACCTATTCATTATAAGCTGCACGGGTTTCCATTATAGTGTTATAATAGTTGCTTTTCACGATTGTCTCTGTCACCTCACACAGACAACACGATCCGCCTACTACTTTTGTGATGCTCTGTGATTTGTTTGTTTCTGAGAACTCGAACTGCACAAGGTAGCATATCATGAATGAGCCACAAAATATTACACTCAATAGGCTCCAGCTTTGACTAACCGGTTGAGTAGACAAAATACGTATTTTAGATTGAAACGAGGAGTGTGTATGAGTACGAACGAAGTGTTAGTGTGAACTGTAACACATGTAATACGTAGGGGTATTAGACCAACTAAGTAAATACATGGAAGCATTCATTAGCAATTAGATTCAGGTAGGTTAGCACATTCATCCGACTTCATTTCAAAATCACACACAAATACAGACTCAGACTGTCTACCCTCAAACTAGTGCAAACCCTCACAATCAGAACAAACGAGTGCCTGCCGTTTTTTACGCCTGACTTCACCTTAAGCATGTAAATGGTTGCTAGCCGGTTATATTTCCAAAAAATCTCAGCATTCTTTGTATCTGCCTTTCCCAGGAATCCGAGTATTCCGACGGAATAGAAAGTTCAGAATACTAATAAATTCGATTTTTTAAACGGAGAACACGTTTCAAGTTTTTTATGTATCATCTTCCCATCATCCCATCACTAATATACATAATATATTCGCGTCAATTTTTATTACTTCAAGTACACCGGTTGCGTTTTAATGAAAACGGTATCCGAAAGACACGCACATACCTCTGCCATTTTTGTCTGAAGATTTTTAAGGGCAAACAAAAAGCCACTCACCCTCCACACACGGTTCACCAAGCCAGTATTTAGTTTATGGTTGTGCTCTACACCCTAGGAATGAAGGTTGGCAGCCTACTGCCATTACACATACGTAAAAAACAAGTTCGATTCATGTTCCACAACCATTAATTATAAGTGAAAACCTTGAGGAACAGAGAGATGACATCATGAAAAGAAAAGAAACATGCATTATGTGTTCCTGATAAAAAGTAAGATGTGATTATGACAGAGTTGCATCATGGAGGAGGATATGAGTAATAATGAAAACGAGTATGCCCAACAATGCAACATGAACATTCCTACACCTCCCTTTATGGAATGATTAATTCTTGGTCTCGTCACAGTGACAGAAGTGACCACCTACACCAATGAGTTACTGTCTCTAAGTGATGCTCTTGAGACCAGAAAATTTAGCTGATTTCAATTAAGCACGTAATATACGGCCTATACTTATTGTTTATAAGGTTTAACCTCTGTAATTTTTGACGGTGGTACGGATGCTATAATCTTTTCCCTGGGTAAAAATGGTGCTAACTTTACATAAGTGGCATTAAATGCTAGATGAAGAGCCTTTATACATAGCCTACAAACAAAGTTTTTTTCTACATGTCATATCCACATAGCCCTCATCCTCATTCATTGTCACAGCCCAGCCGCACGGGACACAACACCATATTATATAGTTTGTCCAATTAACAAAGTTATTATGAAATACAAAAAAAA
>JAANSN010001468.1:0-33190 GCA_036850665.1 Dicranocentrus wangi
ATGTGTCAACACCCCTGTTGACACATAAGTGGTAAGTGTCAACAGGGGTGTTGACACATAAGAAGCTTCTTATGTGTCAACAGGCCAAAATCCCGGTAGGTGCAATCCTACCAGTGAATACTTTATAATTATATTCTTTTTTCCTCTCACTAAATTCCCTCGTCGTCCTCCTCCTCGACTCATCAGCATCATCAGAATGGGGTTGATGAATTCCCTATGAAACATAATATCTTGTCGGGTTTTTGAGACATATTATCTCCCGTTTAATACCTCATTTGCCAAAATCCCCTTTTTAGTTTTTTTTTCTCTCTCCACTTATTAGTCTTTTGAACCCGGTGGTGGGGAGTGTGCTTCATTACACTCCCTTTTCAACTTGTCAAGGTCAAACTCATCTGAAAATTGAGTCCTTTTGTGTACTTTTGGTGGAGGAACCACCCGTGAAAACCGACGGTGGAGCTGATGAAGCGAGAACTTTTATATATTTTTTTCCTAAAAATGTTTTTTTCCAAATGCGCCACCCAAGCGAGCGAGAGCTGCTCTTTTCTGAGAATGTGTAATTTGAGGGAATGGAGACGACCGCAGTGATTTGCAACCTTTTCATCTCAACTCATGATATTATTTTTGTTCACCAAAATGAATTATTAGGTGTAATGCGCATTTGGCATAGTAAATTTTTTTCCCTTCTCTCCAACTTCCAATTCCCTCCAGTCACCACCACACCACCATGCATGCATGCCACCACCATAGCCACCACCACCCTAGTTGGTCATAAGTGATCCATAATTTTGTGAAACCAGGAGGATGTGTTTGTTGGATTCCCGCACGGGCTATATAAACGAACAGAAATGTCATTAAAATTGGATTAAAGAGCTTTTGTTTCACATTAGACGACTTTCTCCAATGTTCAGTGCCCGCCCTCCCTCCATCCCTCCCTCCATTCCCTACCAACATAATATTCCATTATCGTGGAAATAAAGAGATGTGCATCAGGGCATGGAGTTGACGGCGCTCTCACACACACATCACATCATTTTGCTTGAGAAAACGATGTGTATATGCAAACGACGACGAGGATTTTGGACCATGTTTTACGTAAGTTGTTGCAACATGCATGCAGTTCAACTCAAAAGTAACTCGCAGAATACGTATTTACTAGGTACACAACACACACATTCTTCCATCCTGAGAGAGAGCGAGAGAGTTTGTGAATATGTACAGGAAAAATCCCTTCTGGCTATACAATACCAAGTTGGGATGATGATGACGATGATGATGGCGGAGCAGAGACGACGATAACATTCTGTCTCTCCTCTCCCTAATACCACTAGACTTTTCCATTCTTTTCGCAATTACGGGATGACATATAATCTATGCTTATTAGGCAGAGTTTGGTGCGGGTAAAGAAAAACATTGCGCGCGTTTGTGTTCTTCTTCTTCTCTGATCATTGTGTGACATGTGTGGAGCAGGACAAATATGGTATGCATAATATTTCCAGGAAATAAAGGGAGGAAAAAGTACAGGCATTACATGACTCCTATATAGATGGTCGGACGGAGCACCTATTACGGGAGTTGCTACCGGAGCGGAATGTCACCCAGGATGATGATTACGAGCAAGACTAAAAGTTTTAGTTGTTTTTACTCGCTGCCTTGCCTTACACTACCATACCATACCACCGCCACCACCACCACCACCACTTCAACTTTTTTTTCGGGGTTGTTAGCATCATTGATGGCGTAAATGGGAACATTTTTTCCACAACTGGGTTCGTGTCTCGACTCCGATGTGGTTGTTGACGGTGGCAGCTGAGTGAGTACTTAAGCTCGCAACGCGCTGGATTTTTTTTTACCAAGTTGCTTTATGGTTATGCCGTACACACGCTCCATTTAGTGGAGAAAGTAACTTCGTTAAAGAAAAGTGACATGAGGGAAGTTAAGAGTTTGGATTTTGGGGAAAAAATCGGATGGATTTAATAATACGAGTTGAAGAAAAAAAATACGTGTTTTTCAGTGTAAAAAGGGTTTAGCGACTTGATGGTTCAAGTAGGAAGATTTTTTTTTGGTAAAAGTAGTAATTGTCTATAATGCAATGTTTTTTTTTCTTTTTTTGCTTCTCATCGCCTCATCCCGCCCCGACGATGGAATTGTTTTCTTTGGGAAACTAATGGAACGGCGAATTAGTGACAGTCAATTCATTTAACGATGGCAAATATGATGGCAACTTTGTTGACCAACGGCTTCCCAGGTTGCTCCCCATCATTTCCGAGTTTGAGAGCAAGCTGTTTCCCATTACCAAGGTGGTCAAGAAGCGCTATTTCACCAATGTCGATATGGAGAACGAGGACGAGTTCCGACCGCGATATGTCGAGGTGAGGATTCACTCAATCCTTTGCTTTACTCTAAACTGAGACCGTACTTCCAATTAATCTACTTCTAAACAAGAGTAGCAGATATACTAACTACTTTTTATCATCGTCTTAATGTTACATTAAACCTCATTGCTAGTTTATCTTGCTTAGTGAAAATTTCGTGCAAGCACACCCTTACAAAGCCGTGGATTATAATAACCTACTACTGATAGAATTACCGGGAAATATTTTGACCATTTTGCGACGTCTTAATCTTACAATAGAAATTTAGCAGTAGCATTCGAACTTATTGTTAGTTAGATTTACATACACATCCGAATGTATTGGGCCATTCAAACCTACTGGCTTTAATCGTGCGGGGAAATATTTTAACCATCTGTTGACGTCTGAATTTAGCAATATTGGGAAAAACTCAACATCAGTGTTACCCAGTCATATTGATTGGATTACAAAAAATGCAGATCAAATCAAGACTCAAGCAAAGCTTTACAATTACGTTTTTCTAGTCGTAATAATATATTACAAACACAAATAATGCGTAGTTATCAAACGTTCGCCGCCTTATAACCCCACCACCACCACCTCGGCATAATATTCTACTACTTTCGTAATACGATCCCATCCCTGACACAAGATACAACCCATTACTAGTTTTTTTCTTTCTTTTCTCTTCTTCTTTGTTTGCAGTTCCTGACAGATCTGCTTTTCACCCGATTTACCAGCTCGTATGCAAATGGGCTCTCTAATCACTCCGTGCCAGCGTACTACTACGTCCTCGACTACTACGGCACCCACGGAATTATGAGCATTATCGGGGACACTGATATGAAAAGTAAGTTTTTTCATCACTCACTCCGCACTACTACTACTACTACTACTACACAAGCATTAATTACAATAAATTGGCGGTCTACCCCTCCCACTCCACATTCAAAACTTGTATGTTGTTTACCCTCCTCCTCGTCCTCCGTCTTCCTCCATAGTCTCCCTTTCCTATCCCACTTTTAATTTTCGCAAACTAGGTACGTGTGCTTGTTATTTCCCTCCAGATGCAAATCCTATTTTGCTGCTCTTAAGAAAAAACTACGCACATATATTCTTTTCCCCTCCACCACTGTGTGTACCGCACTCAACCAACAACCCATTTAACCCACTCAAAATTATCCAGTTTCCACCCACTTTTCCCCTCTTTCTCTCCCATCAAAACCTAGACGTTCTAATTTCATTAAGTAGGGAGCCGCCGCGGCTCTCTCAAGATCCCAGGCTTGATTATATAAAAAAAATGCTGGTTCGCGGAATGAATTCAGCCTGTACCACCATACCATACACCACCCCGGCGTAATTATCACCAGAAGCTTTGCTCTTCTATTCTAGATATATATAGCAATCTCCGCTCCGCTCCGCCTCCCTCTATGATCACATTATGTTGTTAAGCTTATTTTCTTTGAGATCTTCTCTCAGCTCCTCCCGAGATTTAAATAATTTTTCGTAGCCCTCTGCTCTCCTCATCTCCTCGCCTCTTAATCAGTTGTGTAATCTGCGAAAACCTCCTCTCGTCTCCTTTATTTTTATGTTGATGTAAACAATGGGGAAAATGGATTCAGAGAGAGAGAGAACCGGGCGTTTTGCACTGCCCTTTTGTTCAAACAAAAACTTACACAATTCCAGAGGAATTCTTGATGGACACAATAAAACCGGGTGGCATATAGGAGGAGGGGATCCTCTCTCTCTCGGGGTATACGTTTACCGGAAGCGAGAATGGTGAAACGGGGGAAAAGGAATATGTGTTGGTGTGGTAGTGGTATCCGTAAAGCATAATATTATATACGTATATCCTGATACGAATTTTTTGAACATTTTTATGCGACCATTTTATATCCATGTGTATTATCCTCGAACAAGAGCAGCGAATCCTAAGGTTGGCTACACTTTCACCGACCGACCGAGCAGGGCCCTTCTCCTTCTCGCTACCCAGAAATCCCACATTAATTCCTGGATCTGTGTGCCATATTGCGGCAATAATAATGGACTTTTATGTACTCGTGTACAGAGTTGCCCTTTGGCCCGGATGGAAATCTCCCATATCACTTAGTCTATAATATTTTTCGCGATGATGGTCGTTACATAAACTTACGCTGTACAAGATAAGCCACTGCATCCACCATCCCTACACAACTTGCGAGGAGAGGAAAAAAAGAAGGGAAAGTAGGAACAAGGAGATTTTTTTTCTTCTTCTTCTTGGGGATACATAGCGAGCTACATAATAATGGCCATGTATTAAATTTATTGAGAATTATGCTCATAGCTATTCTTTTTATATACACATGGTGGACTTGCTATACGTACTTGAGAGAGAGAGAGAGAGAGGAGAGAAGACTTTTTTTTTCTTGGCTCAAGGTTTTCGCAGAGATACCGCGATAAAAAATATATATTCTTTTCGTGAGCCATTTGCATTTGGATATGAAGATTTTTTTGTATTCATGAAGCGAGACAATGTTTAAAGATAACTGGTTGACAATTGGGGACGGCTCCCCGTTGGAATCGCCTTATCCTTTTGAAATATTATTTCTTTTTTTTTTTTGGTTTAAGATGGTGGTAAGATTGGGAGGCGGCTCTGAAGAAGAACCAGTTTTTGAATATTCTGGAATTTTTACAATTTAATGGTAAAAGCAAATCTTTTTAGAGGTCTCTGGTAAAAAAAAGTGCGAGTTTTTAAGGGTTTGTCTGCCCTCACAAATTAATTCGAATCCCTCCTTAATTTAATTTCAATAAAAAAAAGTTTTTTGTTCAATGCGCGACGGAAAGGAAATTGTCGAGTGGGAATTTTCTGATGAGGTCTTTTCATTACCAGCTTTTTTCTCTGGCTAAAAGGTTCCCATTGAAAGAATTTTTCTTAATTTTTTGGGGGTAAAAAGTGTAGAAAAGTTTTTTTGTAAACAATGGAATAATAAAACAAACTTTAAAAAGTTTTCTTTTTATTTTTACTTTTTCACCACACGTAATGAAGTAATTAGTAGAATTGAAGACAACCACTGATTAAACAATAGGATTTTTTAATAGGAGAGGGAAAATGGAGAGAAAAAGTCTTCCAAAGGTTCCATTATTTTTCAGTTCAAAAATCGTTTGTATTATTTTTTTTGTTGAACGATGAAGGGAAAGAATGATTTTGATTTTGCGTCCAGAATACTAAAAATCAGAGTAAGAGTCTGCTGCGCCCAGAGAAAGAGCCTCGCTCGCTCGTGTAATAAGTAAATGTTTGAGTGAATGGACTCCCCCTGTTTTTTTTTCGTTTCTCCAGACTGCCCGCCCGGCTCATATAAAAATGAGTATTTTGCAGCTCAAAAGCCGTTTTGTGTGTGTTCTGTTCTCGGGTTATAGACCCGGTTTTTTTGTGTGCTGGCACCAACTGAGCTGATAAAATATGATAAAAACGAGATTAGATTGACTCTCAGCTGGCATCCATTCTCGCACAGTCCCGATGATATTTTCTCTCTCTCTCTCTCTCTCTCTCTCTCTCTCGTGCGATATGAATCTTTTTTCTCACCTTTGAAGCAATAAGAGAGGAGAGGAGAAGAGGGAGAGACGTTTTCCGTCATGTCAGCCAAAAGCCCGGCCAGGAACCAGAACCAGCTCGCGTAATAAAAGTAATGTGTGTGTGTGGATATAGACAACTGAAATTGAAAATATATAGCCAATATATAACACTCCAAGAGCCATTCTTTCCTCACAGCATCACTAACAACTGGAACCAATAAAAAGGAGAAGAAGAAAAAAAAGATTTTTTTATTGATGAGAGAAATGAAAGCGTTCAGAGAGTTGAAAAACGGGATCCAGAGGAGAAATAAAAAGGTGGTTCGAGAAAGCGAAAGAATCGAGAATCCCAAATAAAGCCCGTTCTTCTTTTTTCGAGGCTTTTCCTCTTATCCCAACACAATAAAAAATATATCCCGTGAAGAGAGAGAGAGAGAAAGGTGAAAAACATATTATGTGAAATGACGAAATTCAATCTGATGATGAGTGATATGAGCAATAATATTTATGGAAATTGGGTTGACGTGCAAGCAGCCGGTCTCTTTTTACCCTTATTTTTTCTTGGGCTCACAAGTGTGTGCGGTGGGACTGCTCTTTATCTGGTTTCATTCTGGAAATTCTCATTTCTCGAAATTTATGCTTGACATGCACTAATTTTGAACATATTAACTGGCAAATAAATATTATGCATGTTGGCAAGTTGGGAACGACAAAAAAAAAGATCACAAATTTTTCCAATTAGATCCACATGTCATATTTGTTTTATCCAAAAGACCTTCTTTTTCAACAACTGTGACCAAACAAAAATGGAGGAAAAATAAGATATATTATTTTACCTGCTTTCTCAAGGAAAACCCACCCCTTCTGTGCAAGGAAGCCCATGTTTTCATTCTTGTAATGGGATTTGCAAGGATATTTATAAAATAAGAAAATTTCGTTTTATCTTCAGTCTAAAAAATACTACTACTACTACTGCTTACTTTCATTTCCAAGAGCATTTTCATTTCGACTAGCATGTTATTTTTTTCTTGGTGTTACGGAATTCCGGAACTGGAATATGGTTACAAGCAAGTATAGAATAGAGTTGAAATCTCCAGGTTTATTTTTCCCTTTTTCCCCCACCAAAGTTTCCTCCTCCTGTCTCTCCTATTTTACATCATTTCATGCATGACTAGCCGCTAAGGGAGGAGAGTAGTAGATAGAAAGCAAATAATAATGATGCACTTTGGTTAACGGTATGTATGTGAATTGTGAATGTGGCTCTCCTCGTCTGGAGAAATCCAGGCAGAGCAGAAGAGTTTGATGGTTTTATTTTTTTGTGGTATTTTCTTCTCGTCTTGAGAGCGCAGCGGCTTGTCCGCTTTGCGATGACAATTGGTGGGTAATACGTACTACGGTTGTTAAAAATATGAAGATGATGATATGGTTTTAATGTATATTTATATGACGTGGTTTACTTTCTATTACAGCCATCGCTCATGGGGATATTCTCCAGTATATTTTCACTCAGATCCTTGGCGAAGGGAGCCAGTTGCCATCTGACGACTTGGAGTTTGCTACAAAAACATTTATCCCGCTGCTACTGAATTTTGCAAAAACAAGGTAACTTGGATGGAGCCTCCGAGCAAACTCTAATGTTTTTCTTTTAACTTGAGCCTTACTTTACTTAGCGTTATATCATGTTATGGGAAAATATATTATGGAAGTTGAGCTGGTTCCATGCGTCCGTTTCGCCGTGTCGTTGTAATTCAGGCGAATACTAAAAATACATGGCGGCGGATATGGTAATTGAATATCTTGAGGATAAAAACAGCTAGGGTTCCTCTTATATCACCGACTGAGGAGAAAGGTCGGATCCAAATTTGGCAGAAAAAATACTATAATACCCTGTTTTATAACGTACGTAGGTACGTCGCAAGCATCCATATCCAGTATTTTTTTCTTCTAATTGTTGGGATATTCCTGGAATTCTGGAAGAAGAAATTATAATGACACATCCTGTTGGGGGATCCAAAAGTCAAGCCAAAATTAGATAAAAAAAAGAGTGAGATTGAAGCAAAATTCATGCTATTCAGAGCAACGGCGGCAGTCTTTTTGCCGCTTCAATTTCACCTGACATCAAAACCCCAAAAATTTTCCAGAGAAAATAATAATGAGAGTATTCAAGTTGGGTTTAGAACACATCCGCTGCTCCCACAACGACCTTTTTTCCTCCTCGAATATTATTATTTTTTTATGTAGTGTTTCCTCCACCACCACACCATACGAACCGAAGCATCCACCACCACGACAAGTGACAATGTGCAATGGTGATAGCCTCAGTGTTTAATAATAATATGCTGGTGTTGGCGTTTTTCTCTCAAGTTTCTCATTCTCATCATCGTCGTCATTATCGTTATGCATAAGTTGGGAAGGGGATGACATGAAATACGGAATTTACTCGAGGCCCTATAACTCTGTCCTCTTCTCCGAGAGAGAGAGAAGAGCTCGTTATGAAATGTTCACCTAAAGTGAACATAATTTTCCCTCTTTCCCCTCCTGGACTTCCCTTTTTTGCGAGATATATAAAAAAATGGGAGGAAAAAAAGGCTAAGCAGTGGAGGGAAAAGTGTCCTAAGGGGAAATTATATTTTGTGGATGATGATAGTGTAGTGTAGGTATAACCGGCTGCGGCTGGAGAAAGCAGTTTGGTTCCCCCAAAAAAATTCAATACATGGGGCACTTCATCAAATGTAAAATGCACCTTTGCGACGTACGTACTACGTACTATATATCCTCCTCGTCCATGTAAACTAGGTAGTTTAGGCAGACTTGACTTTATTCCTCGAAAAAAAACTTGCTTCCCGAGTAAAACTGTTTTTTTCTCCCTCTTCTGTTATCATTGTTATTACCCTGCTGCTTTAGGAATGACACATGACTACTATTCCAGGAAAAAAAGTATTGTTATGTTGGTATTACATCCGTTTTCAGCCAAGTCCATTCAGTTCGACATCGACACATTTTTTTTCATACTCAAAAAAAAACTGCTACTCCATTTTGAAAAGGATGGAGAAAGTGCGACAATGAATAAGTCTGGTAGAAAAAAAAGTGAAGCTGGAGTAGCTGATGTGTATGTAGGCTTATTAGGGCATTATGTAAAAAAATAAGTCCTTCAAGCTCCTATACAATTTTTTTACTGATTCCCTTTTCCCTTTTTCTTTTTTGTATAGCTCATTTCCTCCTCTATATAGTAATCCGACACCGAGCCCGGGATCATTTGGTGGAGTGGCATGGCCGAAATTTAATGGCGAAGAGCAAACTGTCTGTCTAGTAGGGAGCAAGTTATCTCTCCAGCCACAGTTCCGCTCCACAATTCTCAAGTAAGTGAAACTGTACTACTACGCTGAAACACACCATCAAGTTTTTCTTTTCAATGGGGGCTCTCTGACTCAAGCAAGAAGAAAAAAGAAATAGGCTATAATTCTTCTCCCTAATTGCTTTATATTTGACTTTTATCACTTAATTAATTTTCAAAATGAGCCACCCAGTTGATCTCTCCTTTCATTAACTTGCCACTTTTATATATATTGCGGGAGGGGGCATGCATGTGAAAGGGAGTTATTGCGAGGGAATCTCCTTGGTCGTCGTCGTCGTCGTTTTTTCTCTTCTTCTCTGGGAAAAAGTGTGTGATTTCGTTTAAGACACTTTTTGCCTTCTTTGGGGACAAAAAACTGGTCATTTGCATGATGATGAGGAACGTGGGCTGAGTGAGTAAAATGGGCTTACCTAATATTTTGCAGGTTTTGGAGTGAAGACTTGAAAAAGTTGATTAGTGGCAAGAAGGACGAGTTGTAATGTGATTGAGGGGAGGCGGAGAAGCGGGGCAAAGGGTATCAAAGTGCGCTGCCTAATGACATGATTTTTAAAGAAAAAACTGTGTATTTAATGTAATGAGCCAGTTGTATGCAAATTGGTACAAATAAAGTTTTTTCAACATTTTTTGCTTTTATTCACAACTTTTTTTATCATGCATTTCACTAGGAGTCTAAAGCATTGGCATTTTTGTCACATCTATCAAGAACTGGGGAAGCAGTTGACTTGTAACTTGCGTAGTTTGAAGGGAGTAGTCGTCGTGAGTAGTACAATGCTGATTTACTGTATTTAGGATTTCGGCAAAAAACAGAAAGAAATGCCTGCATGCCAAAGAGTTAGATATACCTAGATTGCTGGAATCATGATGATTTTAACGAGATTGATGAATATTTTGTGTTGATTACAATTGGACATATATTATGCAGTCACTATTCCCGGTCTACGAAATTAACGTTGAGTTATTTACTTTTGACTATATAATAATATGAAATTTCTAAATGAATAAGTATTGATCAAGGGTCCCTCGGTACAGCCGGCCTTGGTGCCTGACTCCGTCATCTACCTACCTACTTTACTCGCCCATGATTTCAAGATGCCCCGGGAATTTCGCTCTAAGCCGTGGAATCGTATCGTTGTGGAGGTGGTGGTCGTTTTGTCACCCTCACAGTAACGCCCCGTTTGAACCTAGTTTTCATGTCGGACATTGGATTGCTTTCATCGATTTGGGTCCCTTCGTCAATGAAATCGGCATCTGTGGGTAGCTCCATTTTCTGTAAGATAAAAACGTCCATACGATATTGTATTCGTTAGAGCAACATTTTAAGAACGGTAGATGTTTGGTAAAGTGTCTTCCGCTAGGTGATCAGAAAGTGCAGTGAAACACCTATATACACTTAGCAAGTTGTCGAAACAACACAATACGTCTGTTTAATATAATCGGGCTACTTGCACAAGTGTAAAGTGGAGAACAGAAGAAGCGCAGCTCATTCTGTTTTAATTTTGGTGGAGGATAATTCACCGAAAAATGCAGATACCCGAAGCGGTACTGATGGGTTCCCTTCACTGTTTATGACAATTACTAACTTCAAGAGTATCCGCGTTCAACATCTGTTCTCAACTTGTACATCCGGCTAAAATTATTTTTTCCGAATGGCATTTAAAATGCGCAAGTGGCTTTTTGGCGAAATTCTATAAGCTCAGTTTTGGTTCTAATTAACCCCCTAGCTCCTATCATTTATTTTACCCAACCACTCGACACGACCTCCACAGCGCTGCTCTTTTTCCTGTACCCCATCCTCCACTTCATTTATAAGGGTCTCCACTCCAGTTCAATTTTCTTGACTCCTGTCGTTTGTAGTAGTAAGCCCTGCAACTGCAACAAGCTTGGAGCACGAACCAAGTAAAATACTTTCGACGCGAAAACTCTCTCTCTTCACAGCATCCACACGAGAAGAAGATAACGAAAACTTGGAAAACCTTTACAACTGTCTCAACTTAACCCCTTCTCTGGTACATAACAAGCTTGTGTTGTATACCCTTTTGCCCGTAATTTATATCTGTTGGGGAACAAGTGAAAATCCTTGTGATGAATGAAGCTTACATGACACAAGAGTCGCATTAGTGTCTCCAAGTTTTCCAAATGGGCTGCTACATTAGCCAGCGTCTCGTTGCTTTGATGAAGTGCCAGCATCGTGTCATTCGAGACATTTCCCTCTACTGCGTCGTCCTCCGCTGGAAAAAAATGAAAAAGCGGAGGAATCACCATTAGATAGACCAACACATTTTAAGCACAAAAATATAATGTCATGTAATTCCCTGATTACACTCCCTTCCCTGATGATGATTAACTACAAAAGTATGAATGTGTTAATGAGTGTGTGGAACAAAAGTGAAGAGGAAAAACAGGGATAAAGCAAGCAGAGCTCACGTGGACGTGGACACACACGCAATTCATTCCAGGTAAAAAAAAACGGAAGCAAACTCTTTGGTAAAATGAGAGGTATTAAGTTCATATCCTGATTACCGCTTCTGTGTGACCCAGCTGCGCAGCCAACAAGTTTCCAAAGGATCATTATTCCAAAGCCAAATCCTCTTAGCGGAGGATGGTTAACTGCGTCCGGGAGTATGTAAAGAATACCAAGTCCTCCGTACTAATACCTACACACACTCAACCCATTTTTTTCTCAATTGTTTGGTGGAGCCTCTTTAACTCAAAATTAATCCTTAACTTGATGCCCAACCCACTCATGTCATAGCATAATGTCTGTCGGAAAGACACAACGGATACAAATGACCTAACCCTACCGTACGTAACGTTACAAAATAATTTTTGTTATTGGCATCCTTCTCTATCAAAATTGTCGTTTTCCCAATTCAAAATGTTTTTTTTCTTCCACGTGACGATAACAATAACTCAAGAATACATACCCATTTTTTGGAAAAGAAAAGAGAAAAAAAAGACTCACCAGTCCCACATCAAAGCCCATATCTCCTGACGTTCCGTATATTTATTAGTTTGGAAACGAGAAAGGAAATCAAGGGATCAAAATGAGATCCAGAGGACTTTATCTACATTCCCAGGGAAAACAATACGGCCAACCATTTCCCCATAAACAAAATCGATCCTCGTCGACTCGACCCTCGTTCCTCCTCCTCCTCCTCCTCTCTATAACTACGTATATATATTTTTGTTACGAGTTTCTAGTGAGTGAGAAGAGGAGGAGAAGGTATACGTTATTTAGGGTCACTACTACTACTTTTCCAGAAACTGAACACATAACTTTCCCAAGAGGAACTATGCAGCTCGTATCTTTTTGACAGGGACTCAAACTCTTTGGAAATTGTAAGATGGTTGTGTTATAAACATGTGCCCATGTACGGAATCTATACATATATTTGTTGTGTGTCCCATATAGCGAATATTTTTTTCAGCGGATTCCCGTCCTCTTAAAGCCTTATTCCCTGCTCGTTGTTCCATTTACAATGTTTTTCTCGAAACTCTTTTGTTTTCATCCTTCTTGCTCCCCTTCTTGCCTTGCATTGCACACACATCGGCCGTGTGGTGGATGGAACGCAGAGGACACATATTCGATTGAAAAAAGATGAAATCAAGAAAGAGACAAGGAGGAGGAGGAGGACGACGACAAAAGTACGTGGGAAAGAGGGAAAAAAGTTTGTGCTGTGAGCAATCTTGCCAGAGTTCTTGTCAGCCAGGCCCAATGTGGCCTGACAATTCCAGAACAATTGTCATGTGAGTGCTATACATATATATTCTTCCTCCTCCTCATCCACATCCTCCTCCCTACATTCATTTCCCCGAGATAGGCTGCCTGCCTGCCTGCCCGTTTTCTCTTCCCTGGCAGACTTGAAATGAGGGGAAACCGCGATGCATATATTATAAGGACATGCCACATTATCATCTTCAAGTCGCTCAACCTGGGTGATATCTGTCGGTTGGGTGAAATCTTGAATTCTTTTACCTCTCCTGATGTGTAGTAATGTGCATACATATGCACACATGGCGGTTACGCAAATAGTACACGGGGACGACGGGGATGACTGCGCCGGGATAGGTACACTTTTTTTCGCAGATAAAAAGCAATCGGGAGAAAAAAGGGCTCTTGTATATGTCATATGTCATACATCCATCTGGGCGTCTAGTTTTGTTGAACCAATAAAAATATCTGGAATTCTGATCTTTTTTCTTCCCTTGCCTAGCTTGCTCAGGAAACAAACGAAATGATGGCTTTTGTCGTTTAGGGATATGGAGATGATATAAGACGAAGAAGGAAAGAAGAAGAAGAAGAGGGAAATTTTTTTCTTCTCAAGGAATGAGCCCTTTCTCAAGAGGAATTTTGGGATATGCTTTATATTCCTGGTGTATATTCCAAGAGTGGAGATACACTTGAAGTTCGCTCAGGCAGGCAAAACTTTTCAAATCGAAATAATGTTGAGAGTAGAGAGAGGGAGAGAGAGAGAAAATCAAAAGAGGGGCTCGCAGGTTTGCATTAACTTTTCTCTTATGAAAAGAAGCTATCAACGTAGCCAGCATATCAATGAAGCCTTATTCTCATGTATATATTTTTTGGGGAGATGTACTATAACCTTATCTTGCGGGTAGTATTATATAGGCTCTGTGTGTGTGTGTCTTGTGGAGAGTGAACTATTCATCAAATATCTGCATGCAGAGAGTCCAGAGATTGAGAACTTTTTGGTTGAATATGAGCCTCTTTTGTCTTCATTTCAAGATATCGGACTCCCGGTCTATGAAAAAAGCTGTCCATTTCGTGTGTGCAGGGGAGTGGAAGTGAGAGGTCTTATCTTGGTAACGAAACGAAAGCGAAAGAGAGAGAAAGTGTGTGTGTGTGTGTATTTTTCCTTTTTTACGTGCTCCCACTTCCTCTTCTCCCAGAGAGAGAGAGAGAGAGTGGAGAGTGGGGTTGCAATAATGGTCTAAAAACAAAAGGCCAGAGTGGCCAGAGATAAAGCGTTTTTCCTCGTAAATGATTCATCAGGGTGAAATTGGACTCGGTCGGCAACGGCAAAAAAATCAAACCTTTTTCACTTTTTCCTTTTTGGGCCCTGCCTGCCTGCCTGCCTTCCCATGCAACCTTGACTTGCTTTGATTCATCCTGGTGGTATGGTGGGGAAAGCAAAAGCAAAGTTGAGACTGGCTCTGATTCTAGAAAAGGAAAATCTATATGGTGGGCTCTGAAAGGATGTATATATATACAAACAGATAAAGTCATGTCCATCCCGTGAGCGACGGGAGAGCGAGAGCGAGAGAAAGAGGAAGAAGAGTAAAGTGAAATTTACACGAGGAGCAGGAGCAGGAGCAGATTTTCGACAGAGAGAAACAGTAATGTGAGTAATGGGCTAGAGAATAAATAATTGAATACCTTTCCGGGTGGACTTGGGTTGAAAGTACTTGAAGAACTGATCAATCATCCCGGGCCGTGCCTTCCTGGCGTTTGGGTACTCAATTACTTCATTCTTGTCCACTCTCTGCAAGATAAACTTGGGCAGATTTTTCTCCAGTTGGGTATGAAGATGAACCTGGTGGTGGTGTGGGGATGGCGGGGAGGACAGAGGCAGATAGGTGGTCATCATTTTATAACCATGAAAAGAAGAAGAGAAAAAAATCAAATGTTAGCTCAACGTCGACTTTTGCTTCCTATTCTCATTCTATTCTGGTCAATTCAAGGATTGTATCGGGGTCCGCGCATTCACAGGAAGATTAATGACACTTTTTTCGCATAAATTTACAACGGAGCAACAACAAAAACGAGAGAAAAAAAACGTTTAGAGCCGTTCTCCTTGTCTGACCTGCATTGCGAGCCGCTTCAACTGCGCATTTCGCCTCACCGACTCGATGTCACCAACAGCCAAACCGATGAGAAGGTTCATAAGCAAGATTGGCATGAATACCATGAAAATTCCGAGCATCAAAAATGAGGAAATTGGATGAGGAAGTTTTCTCTCGCCTGCACCTCCACTCAGGCCACCACAACTACTATCATGAGGCTCGTGTTCGCTGCCTCCGCAGAAATGCGGGTTTACAAATGTGTTGAGAAAGTCCACTTCGCCGAGCATCATGGAAAATGTACGCATTAGGGATATGGGGATTGCGGTAAATGCTTTGTGCTGACCCTGCAAAATACAACAAAAAATTTACACAAATACATATAAGTATAAGCCCATACATGACATGATTCTTGATTTGGGATGCTCAGCACAAAAAAAGGGAAAATAGAAAATGAAAAAGGGGACATATTATATGCGATGATGAGAATGTAGAATGGCAGGTTCTTTTTTGACAGATAATGTCTTTCATTCATGTGTGCCATCCCCCATTTTCATACTACACAATTTCCAACCTATTTCATGTCAGTTTGGTGCATAGAGAGAAAAGGCATAATAATACATTCCCAATCCAAATTATATTCCCAATTCCAAACATCGTCTTCATCATCATCATCAAAAACGTGACAATCATCCAATATATTCACACACTCACCAGTCGTCCTCCCAGCAAACGTAATCCTAACTCTAAAAAATTCTCTCTCTCTATCTCTAAAAATCTTAAAATCAATTTCAGGAACAAAATTTTTCCCCTTTTGCAAAAAGTTGATCACGTCAAAAAAGAATTAAGGGAGGAATTACATTCTCTTTTTACTTTTTGGATTGCACAACTTGCCCAGGTAAAAAAAACTTGTTTTAAATCACGTTATGCAACCTGTGAGCGAGCGAGCGAGCAAAACGACATGTTGACTAACCACCAAGGAACACATAAAAAACTTTTTCATCTTTTTCCTCTTCAAAAAGCTTGTAAAACATTGTTCTCAGGATTTTCCCCTCTCTGCGCGCTTCCCCTGAACAACTACAACGATCTTTGTTAAAAAGCTTTGAAAGTTGTGACTCGCGTCGTGTCGGCCGAGATGTAGTAAGTAGAGAAATTATCAGGGAAAAAAGGGCTTTTTCGAAAAGTGCTGTAATGGAATGGTGTAAAGAGGAGGAGGGCGATGAGAAATTCATCTTTCACGTGTGTCCTACAACTCCTATACGCGCCCGTGTGTGTGTGTTTTATGTATCTATCCCAAAGACATTCATCTATTACTTTGCTTGTTACACCATCCCCAGAATAATCTTCTTGGTGGAGTAGTGCTCCATGTGTGCGAAGAGAAGAAGCTTGGGAGAGAGAGAGAGGTAAAAGCCACAAAGAAGAAGAAAAGGGCAAAAAAAGAAGATAACTTGGGAAATGACGAGAATTCTCAGTTGCTCCCAAACTCTCGGTGTTTTGCAATGACGGCTCGAAGAAACCAAGAGAGAAAAAAACTCTCAGGGAGAGAGAGAGAGAAACATCACTTTTTAGTATTGGTACACAGGCTGAGTGGTTGTAGACCGGGGAGAGGGAATGGAGGAGAGGAAAAATATGAAAAATTTAGCAGGCACTCCGCCAGGAGAGAGAGAGAAAAAGCCAGAGAGCAAAAACTTACATCAGATAAAAGGATATAAAAGGCCAGTCCAAACGCCACGATGAGGATGGAAAAGATCATGAGAACTCGAAGAAGTGTATGAAGGATTTCCAAGAACATCACCACGTAGATGCCCACCACGTCAAACCTGTAAGTCACCATCAAAGAGGATCAGAAAAAATATGAGGTTGTCTGCATACACATCCGCTAGATATAAAAGACCCAAAAGGTGGTGGTGGTGGTGGCGGTGGTAGTGGTAGTGGCACTATATAGAGGAAGCCTCGACAGGACTATTTTTGAAGAGTGGTTAAACAGAAGAAAAAAAGGGAATAAAAAGCATCCTTCTTCCTCCTCTCACCCTCTTCAGACCCGAACAGAATGAGAGTAGTGAAGGTTGTTTGGAAGAGCGTTCTGGCTTTCAACCCGTGTTGTGCGAGAGATATAGAGGCTGAATTCACTTTCTCCGCTTTCACTCTTCATCTCTTTGGGTCAGGCAGGGAGCAAAATTGAGAAGCCACTACTGCGTTTTTGGATGTTTGGTTGGGCTACGAGAGATATGGGCTTCCAGGGATCAAGAATGGTTCTAAAGGATGTCATCGGCTATCTATGTATTTTCCGCTAATGGGGCCCCCTCCGTTGACAACCCGAAGAGGATTTTGTTTATTGGAAGGAATCCTCTAAGTGATGACTGAAAGATGAACGTCAACTTGAACTCGTTACGCTTATCTCCCCTCATCACTCAAATTAAGTATGAAAAATACTTTTGAAAAAATGGAGAGCATTTTATTTTTCCCCTTTTTCTTCCTCAAGGGTACTTTGGTTTAGGAAGCTGGTCATGCAATGCATGATGAGCTTATTTGTTCAGATTTTTTTCCCGTTCAGCCGTCCGTTTTGTCAACTCACAACTCACCTTTGGAGGAAGAGGAGGAGGTAAAACCAGCTGAAAAATGTGGCCATGGATGCACTCGGATCGGCATAGGGGGACACTCCCGGGATGAATTTCGCCCCGATCATAAAGACGCAAGCGATATTCATGGCCCAAAATACCCTGAGAAAAAAAAAGTTTCATCGTTATGTCGGCAGAGGGATTATGTATTATGCATAAAATGGGGAAGAAGAAGCAGTACACGAGTTCCGGCGGCGTTTTTGGCTCCAAACGACTTACCAGTTGACAGTATCCAGGATATACTTTATCTTCGGGGGATAAAAGTGAGTAGCCTCCCGGAAGAGGTTGATTATCGCCACGACCAGAATAATGCACGCTTTAATGTACTCCTGGTAGGTGCGATCATCACCGTATCCCATAGCTAATCCACTTTGCGTTGGATGAATAAATTCAGCTTCAGCCTCGCCTGGACTTGGGGTAGACTAAATCAGAGGGGAAATAATGACAGCCAAATAATAATAATAGTTCCAGAGTGAAAATATGATGATGATGTTGGGATTGAGCATATACGCAACTGCTCCATCCATCCATTTCCAGTTTCAAGCCCGTTCCCCGCTTCCCGTTGTTCCCCGGCGGCCGTCACAAAGGAATGCCGTAAATCAAGTGCGGTAGGACAATAAACCGCAGAAAATCGAAGAATCATGTATCACTTACCCACGAAGAGCCATTGATGGATGAGGATGATTCAAAGGACGGTTGTTGAGTGGAATGAATGCGGTTAGCTTTTCCGCCGGCAATGCGACTCCCATTGGAAATGATTCCCAGTAGACTCATCGGGTCCGAAGGAGGTAATGTTGTCCCCGGTTCGTGAATATTATTGGAGCCAGTCGCAGCAGCCCGATGATCCCGTTTCAGGTAGCCGGATGCGAAGGACGTCAAGATGCCCAGATAGCACAGGTACAGGATCAAATGCGAGAAATGAATGTACTTCCCGTAAGCATTCCATTTCATTTGTAAATACTTGTGGGAGAGGTCGTGAGAGAGGAGCTCTACCCGACCGTAGTAAACCATGCCCTGGAAAAAGGGGAAATGGGAAAATGACAATTTAATATATGGAAACAAAAAATGGGGAAAACGAGATTTGTTTTTTTTGCTGTAATCAGTGAACAGAGCGGAACAATGAGCCCTGCCCTGCTTCACTCAAAAATATGTAATTACAAATGATTTTGCCGAAATTCCGAGGATATCTCACAGGCTGGATAGAACAATGTGTCAAATTGAATTTTTTTTTTGGCTAAACGTAAGCCAACTTTTGTTTTTACGATTTCTTTCACATCATTCGAAATTCAGATGAAATTTTCATTTCTATACTTTTAGTTAAACAAGGATTGGAACATTTGGAGAGAGGACCTGAACCGTTTACGACCTTTTTCTCTCCTAAAGTTTTACCGTTTTACCAAGTTGGGGAGAAACAGGAAACAATCTGCATGCCAAAGAAGCTTCTGGGTTTGGCTAACCGTCATAAAAACGGTAAAAAAAAGGGAAACAGATAACGGGAAACGATTGCGCGCAATCCTGTGAGCAAGAAGCAATAGAGCCGATCTCACATCAGTTTGTTGTTCGTTCGGATGAAGATTGTTCAAAATACTATGAAAATTTTTATATCCACATTTCCCTTTACGATGATAGTTTTCCCCAACTTTTAAACGTACAACTTGTGTCATTTTCCCTGGAAAAGTTCAATCTTCCCGTTATGATTCCAGTTTGATCTGGGAAGAAGAGTGAGAATTGAGTATTATTGTGCCATGTTTAGCATACACACACAGGCGTATACGTCGTGAGCGGAAGCACAGGAAAATATGTTAAGAGAAAGGGGAAAGTTTTTGTTTTTTTTATCAAAAACTTATTACGCGTCCCTAGTATTTTTTTTCTTCTTCTTCTAATGTCATCATCTCGATGATCTTTGATGGGATGGCGGGCTACAGCTGGAAATAATGTTTTTCCATTGGAACAAAAAAACCGAATCAAGCATCGCACTTACATTGAGAATCGGCAAATGTTTTCTTTCAAATGAATTCCCCTGAAACTTTTCCTCTCCCTTTTCACCCGACTTATTGGGAGCAGGCTGGTCTCCATCCGGCTCCGCCATCGACAGCCATTTGAAGTCGTACTTGATCTGGAAACAGAAGAAAGTTCCCGTGGCGTCACTCTACCGAGCTGTGGATAAAGTTGGGAGAGTTGGTTGGGAAAGGAACGGGAAAGTGGGGAGCAATTCGTTGATCCTCCACCAGAGTTTGCTGGTGGAGGAGAAGCTTAGTTATTTCCTTCGTTTCATTCATCTTACATGATAATGCTCACAATCCATTTTGGCATCCGATTTGATTATGCATGTGTCCAGAACGGCGGATACAACTTGTGGTAATGTGGCCACGAGGGCATAACATGACGGAAGGATATTTCCCGGAGGACATTGCCAGAATCTCGTTTCCTCTGGTGAAAATTAGGCAAAACTTAATAATGCATCGGTTGTGTGAGTGTGGAGGTGGAGATATTGAGCAAAGGAGTTTGCGGTCTTCATTCTTACCTAGTGCGGTGGGTAACCATTACGAGAGCAACCGACGCAAACTTGTTCTGAAGGGCAAAGTCAATTGCGCTGAATCCCTTGTAATTGTAGGTCAGGTTACAGTTCAGCGTGAGCAGGAGCTCGACAGCATCCGGTTGGTTTTCCATGCTGGCAACGTGAATTGGTGTGTTCTTTTGAGAAATAGACAGATTTTTAAAAAATAGTTAAAGTTTTTTTGATCAGTTGTAACGAAATATAGATTTGTTATCGGATACCCCATCCTTGTCAGTTTGGTCAAGCAAATGTGAGTGCACATTCAGAATGAGTTTTATCGTGTCCCGGTGGCCATTCTTAGCAGCTAAGTGAGCAGGTGTGTTCCCATTATGATCCCGATGGAGTAAAGCTCCTTTTTTCATCAAAGCCTGGACAACCCGAACATGACCTAAAATACATTTTTTGAAGAACAAAAGTTTTAATTGAGAAGAACTAGAGGCTGACGCTGGTTTATTCCAATTTATTTTTAGCACATCTTACCAAACATGCTTGCAATGTGTAGCGGAGTAAGTCCCTTGCCGTCCCCTTCGTTGATCACAGAGTTGCTTTGTTCCATTTTCAGAATTTGTTGAATAATATTTAACCTACCATACCTGTTATTCATAAGAATAATACGGTCACCAGGAGCATCATGAGGAGAGAAGCTGTTGGACCTGTGTATGACTGGAATTATTTTTCGGAATATTGGTAATTAGGAACGTGAGAGACCTACCTGCACGCTATATGCATCACATTTTCTCCTACGTTATTCTTTGTGATGATACTTGCACCGAGGCTTATCAGCTGCATGGCGTTCTTAATGTGACCCTCTGAAAGTTGTGCAAATTAATAATTAATACTCGTAAAATAAATTCATCAAAATAGCAAACGCCGAAGCAATTTAGGCAATAGTGACAGCGATAGTAAAAGTACGTTTAACAGCATAGTGGAGAGCAGTTTGTCCATGTTTATCCTTTTCTTCAAGAATAGGAATAAAATCCGACTACAAAAATTCCATAATTAGGTATAGTTATTTTTTAGTTACTCCGAAAATGCATAATATACCAGAAAGGACACATTTGCATCATTTCCTCCTCCTTCCTCCCAACAAATCCCAATTAATCTTACGCAAAACTCATCATCCAAAATCTTGTCCAAATCCCCTCCATGAATTACAGCAGCGTGCAACACATTTCTCAAATCGTTATCCTTGAGGCTGACATTTGCACCGAGCTCGAGGAGCACTTTCATTGTTTTCCAACCGTTCCGGAAAGCTGCGAGATGGAGAGGTGACCGACGCTCCTTGTCCAAAACATTTACGGATGCTCCCTAAGAAATCGGATTGCTTTATTTTTGCATAATAAATAAGAAATAAAATATCCCTGCCACTTTCAGCTTGTATTATAGTCGAGTCAAATTCATAGTTGCAAGCAACTACCACCTCGACCGCCCACGTCGTGCCCTAATTTCCACGTATACCTTATAGAGCAATAGGCACTGCCAATTTCGGAAAAGCTAGAGTTTACGACAACAACCGAAATACATTGTCGGACTTGCTCTCGGCAAAAGTAATTTCCTGTCATCATCTTAAGCGCATTAGGCAAATGACATACAGTTTATATGGCATGCATGCACCCGATCATTACCTCTTTCTCGTTAACGTTCATTCAAACTTTCCATTTCTTTACAAAAAGTCAACTGGTAGAAAACAATCGTCATCACATCACATCAAATCACGCAACGTCTATTTTATACTTTCTCAAACGCACTCTTTTCCCCTCGCGTGACAAACGTGGCTATATATACAAAATGCAAACATTGCAAGCCTAGAAAGTCTAAAATGTTGAATATATATTTATCAGGCTTACTTCTTTTATCAGGAAGTCCACCAATTCATGGTGATCAAACCTAAAACACATGAAAAGGAAAAGAAGTTTTAAACTCCGCAAACTGCAATTACAAGAACATGCCAATAACAAATGCTCGAAATATGTTATTGGAGTATTGCATTGAGGCACAATGAAGTGGTGTCATCCGTTGGAGATCGCAAGATTTCAGGCATGTATCCTTTTCCTCAGGTTGCAACTGCAATAAAAGCATACAATTTATATTCAGCGTTCAGTGACAAAGTTGCAAACAGAAACGGTAATATTTACGTGTTTTCGACAATTACAACGTCATTCTAGAAATATAAAACGACCCGGATGGGAAATACATTATAGATTACCACGCTTGATATCTTTTATTTTTTTGTCAGATGAAACTTATAGGGTTGATGATGTACTACTAATGATTGTAATTGTAATTAGACTAAGAAAGTCTGAAAATGAATAACACGTACCTGAAACATAAGTTTGACAATTTCAATTGCTCCCTGCGAACACGCCAAATGAATCGGGGTGGACAGGTCATGCTGCTGCGTCGAGATTTTTGCTCCAGAGCGAAGGCAAAGTTCAACCGCCTTAATAAGCACAACAAGAAAACTAATTTACAAAACTTTTCTCCCCACACCTGCTCAACCAAATGAATGTAATAAAGGTGTACATCTTCCTTTAGAGGGATAAGTGGAGTTGATAAAAGTTTGTAAATGCAGGAGGAGGATTCATCCTGCTCAGAAACTTTCCCAGACTCCTCTTCACTTTCCAGTAGAGGAGGTAACATAGTCAACGGTATGCTATTAGGTATTATATTGCATTGCTTTTAACTTGCGACTTTCACTAAACACCCCAGTTTTAGCCGAAACTAGAAAATTAACTGAAATCCTTTTTCAACTGCTCAAGGGATTTTATATATTTGCAAGGGAGGACAGTTGCGAAAAAAATTTAGGCTCCCTTTGAAATTCAACGGGAGAAAAAGAACAGGTCATGCTCCTCAGTGTCAGCTTGCACAAGCCACTTCAAAAACTCCTCAAAACCCCAATTTCCAAAAGTTGCATAAATGCAAACCTGGAATATGAGTTTTTTGACTGGCAAAATTGAGGCGACTGACTGCTCCTTGTCAAACAAGCCTCTGGCGAGGTCCGTGCCCTTTCCAGTATGAAGTTGAACAGACTCAATAAACTGTTCAAACAGGGCTTCCCTTGCGCCCAATTCCCAACAAGACACATCCATGAGATTTACGCAAGAGAATGGTTGTATAATGTGGCTTTGATCTCGTTCCACAAGGAACTCTTCCAATAAGGTTCCATCCAGAGTTCCAGGGCGAGAGCCAGGAGATTCCAGAAAGTTTTGGAAAGATCCTCTGATCGAATGTTTCCCCATGTACAATGCAACAACATTGTGCAACATGTATGCTCGTCGTGTGCAGTATAGCTTTTGGTTTGGTTAGGATCAACCCGTTGGCAATCCTCAACCTACTTTTATGAGTGTGCACATATATACATGCAGGCAAATCCCTAGTCCAAATTTCACAAAGAATCCTCCAACCCCTTCATCACATTTTTCTCCGAATTTGAAAATGACTCTCAAGTGAAGGACAATACGTAAAGGACAATTAAAATTGTGGGTAAAACCAAGCCCCCTTCGCATACGTTCCTCCGGACGTGCAACAGACGCGTGTGGTTTATAAAACTATATATTGTCTTGTGTTTGGTTAAGCTAAGCTCTTCAACTTTTTCCACAATCACGCGGACTGCCTCGTGCGAAGCAAGAGTTATGCCATACAATCACGTACGCTTTTACGTAAACGAACTCTAAGGACAACGATCTTAATTTCGTCGAATTTTTAATTCCTATCTAACATCAAACAGTAAAGCCAATTGGTCACCTAAACCATTCTGGATGAAAGATGCGAAGGATGTCGTCGTATGTGTAAAGCCTTTCAGCTAAAATTGGATCTATTTGAGTAATAAACGTTCTAGAAGTATGCTAATGCGCAATTAGAAACTTCGAGCAGGTTCTTCTGCGGCAAGCACATACGGTCGTCACGAGTAAAATGAATCATACTTGAAATGGTTTATAAAGGAGAGAACGACAAAGTTGAGCTATAGTTTCTACTTCACATTTGGTACAGTGAAACCACTGAAAGCCTATTGGATATAAAAGGGGTTTTTGGTATTTAAACCATGCCATGCATGGCCTTCGGGTATGATGCTGTTTACAAATTTTTTTTGGTATGTGACAAAACTAGGATTTTACTTCATCACGAAAAGAAATGGATGAAATGACGTTCGTCTTGGTTTTCTTATTGTTACTCTGAAAATCTCTGATGAATTAAAAGCTTTGCAACGAGAACGAGAAACCATTCAATTCACTTAAAATCTCTCGACGTCTCTGACGGGACATGAAAGCTGAATAGGTAGGTGTACAACAGCAAAGAAAGCGAAACAAGATTTATTCTAGAATCCTTGAGAGTGCATGTGCTTGTGTCATAGTCATGATGTGCGCCTACAATTTATCTGCACAGTCGAGTGACTCAAAAGAGGAAACGATGAAGCTGGAATTCAAACCGACAGATGAAGATGAGACAAGGCGGCAGAGAATAAAGTTCACAATGGGCTTGCTTGTGTAGATGAGAGACCCAATAGGATTGCAAAATGCACTACACATTTCTGGATCTCGGTGAAATACCAACTGGGCGGATGAGGAGCCCTTAAGAATAACTTTGTATTAGAGAGTTGATGCTTTAGGGGGAAAGTGAAACAAGGAAGTAGTGGGGCTGACGATATCGACATCGACATCGCACTGATGATGAACCGTGTCGGTCGTGGTTTTTTGTTACATCCAATTCCAGTTTTTATCTCGTTACACAGGCATATCAACCCACAAAGAATTTTTATGTAACCGAGATTCAATGCGAAACGAAAACAAAAAAATATACCTCTATATGAAGCGAGAAGAGTGTGAAAAGGGAAAATAAATACCTTTATGTCGCCACCATGCACTGCGCTGTGCAGTGGAACGTTCCCTTCTGCATCAAAAAAGGATATCATCTCTTCCCTGGGACATCCATTACTTTCTCCGAATTTCAACAGAATCTCCATCGAGCCGGCACTAGCATGCTTGGCAGCTTCGTGAATTGGGTAAAATCCATTCTTGCACGGCTTTCTTGGGCAAGCACCAATTTCGTAGAGCTGAAAACATGGTCATTAGAGTTCCAATGCATTATTTTAAATCCGTGTTTGCATCATCGACATGTTTTTTTATCACCCAAACATGAACTATACCACCCACGTCAGTAGTCTGCCATTTTAGACTTGTGTTTTGTGTTTGAGTTGCGAAAGTGACGTGTGAAATGTCACGATCCACAAAAATGCATTGATTGAAACTGTCAGGTTTTTAACAACAAGTATTTTTATGCTTTTAGGGTGAAATACTTTAAAAGGAGGGTAAACATCCAAAACGTTTCACAATTCGTGCCGTTTCCACTTTTTTCACAACTCAAAGCCACATCAAATTACGAAACAAGGGCGAAATGTAAAAGTTCATTTGAATCTGGAGCAAGGATATATATCTTCAGCTAATTAGGCTCGTGTTGGGTTGTGTCTTTCTGGGAAATCGTTAGCGAGGTATGATTCATTCATGTTTTTAGAATCATCAAACCAGTTTGTTCTATATATATTACTCAAAAAACAAACTAGTATTTGAAATAAATTATTGTGCAACAACTGGGCCAAGCTTATCCATATCTTTGTAAAAGGTTCGCGTGGGATTTGCTTTATATATTGTGAAATTGCATGAATCATTATCCTTACTACTGGCAGCACTGCCACATGCTTTCAATTTCACGCTCTGAGTTCCACACGCAGTTACACAGATACTATATACTTAAATCCCAGTTCGCACTATTCAGAAAGCTCTTGAGTATGCCTCCGCTGAAGTTGGTTTAATTTTTACAATCTCACTTTCACTCCCAAGTTTTTTCTCGAATTTGCATTGCGTATACATAACATACGTTTACCACAACGCTTTAGTACAAACGACATTTTCCTTGTCGCTGAGAATTCATTCCCTCTTGACTCTAATTGTGATGGCAGTATTGCTCATGAGCCAACCTACTAGTACGACGGTGCTGCGTGCACAATATAAAATACATATCGACTTGAACATGTATAACGTTTGAAGCATTTCACCCTATTGAAATAGTAGCAACAACTTTTTTTAAACAGTTTGAAAATGCGTAGTGTTTAATTAAAGTGAGACGTATGAATGGCCAAAATCTAACATAAGTATTTTCAACATTATACACAGTCCACTTACCAGAATCCTCATGCATTCCTCGTGGTCGCTGATTGCCGCAAAGTGTAGTGCCGTACGCCCGTGTTCTCCTCCAATATTGGGGTCCAGAGAGTGTCGATACTTTGCAAATACCCGCAGAGCAGCCACTTTGTCCAGCTCGGCGGCAAGGTGAAGTGGCGATTTCATTCTGTCATTAACCACTTTCGCATCACCTCCGCTGGACAATTTGAGCAGAGAAATGGGAAAACATTTTTTCATTGCAATTTTTGTATTCATCTCATCGTGTCAGTAAACATAGTTTTGTCTTATACATGTGTCTCTTATGTCAATATTTGTTCTCTATAGATTTTTGTATAAACATTTAGTAGATGACACTATAAAAACAACATCGGAGTGTATTAACAGTAGGCATCTCTCTTCACAAGTCCCAGTCATTTTACGCTCCACATCAGCAACTATCCTTTTATCGTCATCCAATAACGAAAGGTTCCGTGTTCCATCGGAGCCACACAAATTCTATTTGCTTTCCGTACTATGATCTCCGATGATGATCTATTTTTGAATGCATTTTGAACTATCATGCTCACGAAGGTATAATCCTAGACAAGGGTCCGCTTTTTGAGGAGGATTTGGCAATTTGATATGGTATTGATATGTGATATTTGATGGTAAGTAGTGCTAAAACTATTGAAGTTATTGGGTGGAAATGCAAGCATCATGTGACAATAAGGCCCTATTGGGTCCGATCCGATGTTAAAGGAGTTTACAGTGTAACCTTAACCTTGTCCATTGTAACTACGCATCTAATACGTACGAATTTTATGCTGCATGAAGAGGAAGGACGCCATTAAAGTATTAATTTACAGGTAACTTAAAGCATCTCGTGCTTGTGTTAGATTTTAGGGTTGGTTGACTGTATTTTTTAGCTAAATCAAACCAATTGATGTTCGGTTTGTTGAGAGTTTAGGTTAGATTAGTGTAGAAATTAGGCAGGGTCACTGGTCACTAAAGACAGGCACAGTAGTTGTACCGTAAAAAATCGTCAAAATCGGTTAAGGTTGCATTTCCACCAAATAATTTCAACTGTATTAGACCCACCTATATTTACCGTCAGGAATATCAGATGTCCAATTTTCGTGGACCCTTATCGAGTATTACTCCCTCAGGGTCAGAAATATAAAATCTCATTTTGACTTTGACGCGCTCTTTCGGTATACATTTGAGGATCAATTTGCAGCGGCCTCTGTAAATTTAGTTTTCTCCGAATTTGTCAGCCGAAATCCTACCGTCCTTTGTGCAAATATTTCGCTAACATATATCCAGTAATCTAGTCAATGCAAAAGTCAATTCCAGGCTTCGTTTATGCCGTTAAAAAACTTTGCTATGCGGCAGCCTGCTGGGAGGAAGATTGAGCTTGAGAGTGTTCTATAGAGTAAAATTGCGAAACTTTTTTCTACCTAATTTCCTTATCGAAAGTCTGTCACGGATCGAATTGGGGATGCGTGCAATGAAAGTATAAAGCTTCTTTCATTAAAATGTAAAGTTGATTAACGCATTATAATTATAATATACTACGTACGGCCTAAAACAAGTAGCATTAAGCATATTGGTATAAAAGTCGAACCTCGTAGTCAGGAATAGCATAAGCCACCCTATTTCAAAAGATTTCCACAACTAATTACTAACTGCTAGGGTGCTTTCTACGAATATAGCGCAGAACATGCAGGTACGTACTTGGCAAGAATGAATTCCAGGGCTTCCAATGCATCAAACTCAACAGCCAAGTGGAGGGCATTATTTAGATGATTATCCGTTAAATTCAAGTTTCCTTGAAACGCTACAAATTACCTCGAGAATTGTAACGTGGTTCCGCACCGTCGCCTGATGCACTGGAGCACGTCCACGGCCGTCTCTGACATTTAACTTGGACTGATCGGTTGTTAGCAGTCGTGTGAACTCTTTCACATTTCCAGCTTCTGCAACCTGCAAAGGGCCAAGTCAATGCAACAATATACATATAATTGGATACAATATGTCAAAATTGTAGTCAACCAGAGGGAAGCAAGTCTACGGGAAGCAGCAAGTTGACAAAGGTGTGTTAATTAGTTAATTTACGAATGAAAAGTGGACTGGAGAAACGCATAAAATGGAAACTTTGAATGAATGCATAATTAATGACGAAATTTCGATTTGGTGCATAGCTTCCTGACGAACAAACGCGTCCTTTCAGGTTCTATATCTACAACGAATGCCTATGTAAAACTTTCATTCACTAAAACTCCATGTAACATGTAACAAAAATGTCACACTTATATGAACACTTACTGATTATTATGGCGTAACAGATTTATGTGGTAACAAACTCGAGAGTGCAGTCAAAATTAGCAATGAGGATTGAGGATAGTTTGACATCTCAATAGTCAATAGGCAACATTGCGATTCCGCTAAAACAAGTATATTATGGACCTAGTCTGGTAAAAGCCAAAACGTGCAGAATATAATAATAATTAATGAGCACGACTTTCCCTCTCGGTTGGTTTTATATGCTCCCACCCCACCTCCCACACAATACAGATTACAGCAAAGAAACACCGTTCAGTCGTTTGAAACTTATATTGCAAAATGCACAATGAACTTTCAATGAAAGATATCACTATAGTTTGCAGTCACCCTTCCTTCAAGGTTTTCTAACGTACAAAGCATAAATATGCTTATTCCTCTTTTACGCAGATAATACAATAACATGAACAATGGAATGTTGGACTCTCTATTTATGAATACTTATAATATATAATTAATTACCTCGCACAGCTCGGTGACGGATGGTGCTCGACGAAGGGCAATAGCTCGTACAATGCTTTTTAACTTTGTAGGAATCTTCATATCTGTGGTCAGATGAGCTTTAAAACTACTAACGTGGTTTTCCACGCTTGATGACTTGCAACAGGTAGAACATTTTCAACATGTCAATCTGGATTTACCAATTGAAATTGCTTGTTTGGGTAACGCAGTTTCAGTGTGAGCTCATACGTACTTCATTTGATTGCAAACCTGTGAATTTTTTATCATACTAATCGTAACTGTACGAACACCAAACCCGGAAAACAACCCCTTGTATCTGTTATCTCAAAATAATGTATTGTTAAAAATATTTTGTTTATTAGCGTCAACTTTAGTCACTAAATAAAGAATGATTGAATGACTGAATGGTTTGATTGAATTCATGTGTAAATGAGAGATTGATTTTGTGGCATTGTGAAACTATGTGGCATTTATTAGACACGCTTCATTTTAAAATACGAAGCTAAAATAACTTTCTAACTATGATGACCACTGCACTGCCTCACCATGAATGAAGGAAGAAGACTGTTGTACGGAGACAAAAGGGCATTTCTGTATAGCTCTACAGGTCACGCACATATTGTAGCAAAGGGACAGTGTGTTGTGAGTGAAGTGATGTGAGCTGTAGTGGCAACCGAATGGAAATGAATGTCAACAGGAAAAGTCAGAGCTAGTCCCTAGTCAGTCAGACACTAGACACTCGGAGCAAATCACGGCAAGAAGAGCATTACGCGAAGCACACTTCACCAGGAAGAAATGAAGGGAGCTTTCAATCCCTCCCTAGTGGAGGGTATTATGGAGAAAGCAGATATCTGCGACTTGTTCTCGCAGAGGCCAACCCAACCAAAACTTCAACTTGAGGGAGAACTTGTGATTTNGAAATGAAGGGAGCTTTCAATCCCTCCCTAGTGGAGGGTATTATGGAGAAAGCAGATATCTGCGACTTGTTCTCGCAGAGGCCAACCCAACCAAAACTTCAACTTGAGGGAGAACTTGTGATTTTGAAGGAGTACTAAAGGGGTATAAAAGTATATTATGTAGATGTAGATGCGTACAGAAATTCTTGCCTACATAAATTGCAAATTTGCGAGCGCTTGCAAAACATGACCAAAATTTCTTAGACGATTCTCTTATATCATATCGTATTATAAAAAACTACTGTGTGTAAATCGCTAAGAAGGTTTTCGTATTGCACGAACAAGTTGGCCACTGTCAATTGTGGGGTTCACTATAGAACATATATTATTGCGCCCTTGTGACTTTGGTTTCTATAAAATAAGCTGGAAATGTAAAGAGTAATGTATATTATGTTTATGTAATTGGCTATTACGTAGCTGGTTTGCATGACTAGAAGCTATTTACCAAGAATTTTAAGTTTAATCCCGACAAACAAACTCAAGGATTTACAGTTTACATTTGATTTAACTTTCTAAACTTCCGTTTTTCCAAATGTAGCCAGAATCTACCACATTTTGTAATTTGGACTGGAGTGGTCTCACACAATATAAAATGTATATTCTATATAGAATTGACTGTTGAACGAAATTGCAAACTGACATTCTTCCTATGTGAACAAACATCATCTCTTGAAGAAAGACGAATACTACTACAGTCATACGTACGGTCGCAATAACGTGTACGATCATCTAAGTGAAAGGAAAATACTGTAGCTGTTTTATTGAAATGTTCGACTTGTTGACAGGCCAAGAGTTTCCCTTGTCAATAACTGATATTGATGACGATCAAACGTAATGTTTAAGTACTCATATCATGAAATAGCCTTTGCTGTATTACGTAAGTTTGTTCCAAAATGTATTTCCGCATGTAGGTTGGTGATGAAAGTGTAGAAAGTATGTATATTTCTTGGGTTGCAGATGGGATTTTCGAACTACATCCTTGCAATGTGACTTTCTCCAAGAATTCTTGTGTAACAGAAAGATGTCCGCGTTCCATACGCTCCGTTTCACATTTTTGCCCATTTCCATTCTTTCGGTTGGAAGAATTTTTCAAAAAAGGGACAACATTACAGTTTCGCATTCCAAAAGTTGTATAAGACACAGACTCAGAGCTGAGCTGACGAATGAACTACATGTAGGTATATACACATTTCCGCTTCGAATTATGAGTGAATCGATACTAACTCAGTTTCTCGAGGACATTCATCCTTCTCGTTTTATTTTAAATTCATTACAATGTCGAACAGAATGTCAGTCTCGGTTACCTTTCCTGCCTCGTGTCACAAAGTGGCAGGCAATCTTTTACAGCTCTTCCGACATGCATTGCATGAAATATTTTGTGTTCATCATTCCTGTAAAAGTGGCCGGATGCAAATATAATTTTTCTATGAGACAGCAAGATTAGCATGGTCAGTGTCAGTTGATAGCTTGTCATATTATATCGTGTCCGTAAATTGGTTATTGCACATTCTTATAATTTCACGTACGTAACGCAACTGTAAGCGCATGCAAAATTATGGGACATATGGGGTGGAACGAAACTGCTCTGATGCCACTACCAGTAGTCCGACGAAGGCTAGGAGAAATAGGTGAAAAATGACTCAAATTTTCGGAATGATTCGAAGTGACGTCCGATGTCTCGCAAACCTGTCCATATTCATATCTTCACGACGCATTTCTTATTAAATTAGACTGGTCCCCGGTAACCTGTCTTCAGATCGATCAGAAGAGGCACTTGATGAAAATTGAAAATTACAACAAAGTAGGTAGGAAAACAATCTAAGCTACTATAAATGAGTAAGGTAAAAGAAACTAGAAGGCAAATTGCAAAACCCGAACGACATGAGTTACATGACAGTGTGAATGAAAGGATAATGGGGCTAACAAATTGTTGGGAAAATGGGAGTAGGAAAAAAATACTCTCGCAGACAAGATGAATGGAAACATTGCACTTTTCTCTGATGGGCATTCCAAGCACCAAAAAACACGAGTGAAACGTGAGTATGTAGAGATGATGATCGATCAGAAGAGGCACTTGATGAAAATTGAAAATTACAACAAAGTAGGTAGGAAAACAATCTAAGCTACTATAAATGAGTAAGGTGAAAAAACTAGAAGGCAAATTGCAAAACCCGAACGACATGAGTTACATGACAGTGTAAATGAAAGGATAATGGGGCTAACAAATTGTTGGGAAAATGGGAGTAGGAAAAAATTACTCTCGCAGACAAGATGAATGGAAACATTGCACTTTTCTCTGATGGGCATTCCAAGCACCAAAAAACACGAGTGAAACGTGAGTATGTAGAGATGATGCCACTCCTGGGGATGCACGTTTTTTGTACAAATGAGAACAATGTGAAAATGGTGAAAAGGCATCAACATGATCCTGTCATAAAGTCAATTTGCCGACAATTCTTTCTCCTAGGTCTTTATTTCGCAAACATGCATCGCATTTGTCTTTCTTAGCCCACCCGGTAAAACCCCAGTGTGCAGAAACTTGGGTTGTCTAAAACAAAGGAAACAAATAAACCCTTGTGTTATGGTCGTGCTCTGCTTGAGGTTGCCAAATTACTTTATCTCAAAAAAGGCTTACTTCCTTGGAATAGAACCACAATGAATGAATACAGGCAAGCGTTGTCGGAAGTTTATGGCCATGTATTCTTATTGCTAATGATCCACAGCCACTTAATAAATAAATAATTTGAAAAATGGAGATGTAATGTTAGGTGGTATTTCAATGAACCAAACCGTTTCCTTCTTGAAACTGGGGAATGATTCGGAATATCGGAATGAATCAAATCAGGTATACGAGCACTGAGATATTATGACTCTAACCCACATTTCAAGGAATTTCAACTATTGAAATCTACTTTATTCAAACCTTGAAGAAGAAAGGAATTAGTAATGACATGCTATTATAGGTATCATTTATTAGGTAAGCTTATTTTTGTACTATTATTGCAGTGAAGAAGCAAAAATAAAATTAATGTATAAACTTGCCCGCAG